>JABACO010000003.1:5543438-5678405 GCA_013339895.1 Ephydatia muelleri
CCCTTTCCCTATCTCCCTCTCTCTCTCTCTCCTCCTTCCTCTCTCCCTCTCTCTCCTCTCTCCCTCTCTCTCTCTCTCCTCTCTCTCTCTCTCTCTCTCTCTCTCTCCTCTCTCTCTCCTCCCTCCCTCTCCCTCGCTCTCTCTCTCTCTCTCTCTCTCTCTCTCTCCCTCCCCTCCCGCCCCTCCCTCTCCTGCCCTCCTTCTCCCTCCCCCTGTCAGGTCAAACGTTCCAATGCTATTGCAATCAATTTAACACTGCGGGCTGTGTTAGGAAGAACAGTACCATGGGTGAATGTAACGCGACGGGAGGAACACAGCTATGCCTTGCCACGTGGGAAAGGAGTCCGATTGGCGGCATGATCATCGTCCAGTATTCCTGCTCCAATATAGGAATCTTAAGATACAGTTGCCTACCTGACGGTATGCAACTGGTGGGGAGACCTCCATTTCCTATTGTAAAGGTTTGCTGCGAATCCGATTACTGCAACAGCCCCAACGCACTCCAATCTTCTGTGAACGCTTCAGTGCGAGGTATGTGGTGTGTTTAATTATGACACATTCCGGTACTTGTTAGTGTGGTAGTTTGATATCGCATGGCTATTAACGCATTTGAATATACAGTATTCTTTGCCCTTACACAGACATTGCTAGTGGAACTGCGTAAAAGTGGTCTCGCAAGAAGTATTTAATAAGCTACCCGAATTTTTGTGCAATTAGTTGAGTTGAACTCGTTCTCTCTTCTTATGTGCATGATGCTCAATTGTTTGCGTTCTCCTCTGTATGAATTAATAGGAGATGACCCAGCTGTAGCAACGAAGAGTAGAAAATTGGGGAGGGGGGGGGGGGGGGGCGGGGCGAAGTGCAGGGCGTGGGGTGGAGCCAAAGCCATAATCCGTGGTCAAATTACACCCGTTCTAATTTCTCTACATTTGTGTTCACTCGATCAAACCGGGGGGGGGGGGGGGGGGGGGGGCAAATTAGGCGCAATATAAAACGCCCCTAACACTGTCCCATGCTCATATGATTCTCCCCGCATCATAGGCATGCATTGCACATGTGGTTTAAATCAGTATGGAAGTTTTCAGAAATATGCATGCACTACAGATTTTTAGTAGCATGAAACATTTGTGTATGTGGAATCATCGAGAAGTGGGACTGGGGAGGGGTATATATGCATGCGTGGGCGAAGGATACATGTGTACACATTCAGCATCAACCCTCGTACACGGATTGGAAACTATGGTCCTAAAAATAATATACGGTATCAATCTAAGCAATGCTTAGATTCAAAGACTACTGTGCATCGTCAAGCAACACTTTTTAACCCTTACCACCACAAAATAAGAGAAAGCAGTAACTTTATTTCGATCCACTCGTACATGTACTCGTACACCGGCGGTATATGCCACTGTTTGGTGACAGACAATCTCCCCAGAATTATCGTTCTCGATTTCAGAGAACAAGAAAAGGATACTTTAAGGTCTTAACTTTACCTGGCAAGTCGGCTTTTTTGCGCCGTTTGGCGAATATACTGCACTTCCTGCGACACATCAGTTTCAAGCGGTCCGCTTTTGAGTCCCATGGCTCAATGCAGCGATGTATTACACCGAGCACGTGATTGTTATTGTGCAAAGAGTAAAGGTCATTGGTGTATGTACTGCTGTAGACATGTTTTTTGAACTTGTTGGTCCATAGGAAATTACGTTGTCGGGGTGGTTGCTATGAATGATGCAAGTACATTTCAAATTTACTTTACTTGAACTTTATTTCCAACATTTCTACGAGCGCAAACATCCGTGCGTATGCGATGCGTGCAGAAGATTATTTAATTACCATCGCAGACTACATGTACATGAACATTATACCGGGTATATATGTAGTCTCGCGCGAGTACTTGAATTAGGTAATTAAAATGTGCCATCTGTATTCGTAAAATCCTGCACAATCGTCCCTAGTCGTAAATATGTGCATGTTAATTTCATCTACAATGGATCGGTGCATGCTGTAAGCTTCCAAGTACATCTTTTCGAAGCCTCCCCAACCAAAATTCTGCTTGCATTGCATGTATACATGTATGCTATATTACGTAAACTTATCAAGAGGGTAAGTTAAACTTTGTTTGAGGATGCATGTTCCTGCTTTTGATTTGTACCTTGCATGCGATATACACTATATACAGGCATGCAGTCTGATATCGCAGGCACATACACTACAGCGCCTGACTCTATCATTGCAACCAGCAGATTTTTTTATGACTCCTGGATGTTGGAATGAAAGAACTGAACCAGGGCAAAATACGAAGTCACAAAATGTATAGTATAGTATTTAGCCAAGCGTCGTACCCTGACTTCCCCTGAAATTAATGTATGACTCCCCCCCACCTTCATTTCATAAGCCACGTATAGCAGAAAAATATTTGAGTTGCGGAAGAGATGTATGGGTGAGAATGGCGACAGAGACTTAGTAGCCAGTATCCGAAAGTACGTGTATTTTGAAGGAGATATTAAAGGCCAATTTAATTAAGCGAGCGTAAATGCAAAAATCAAACAAACCCAGGACGATAGCACCGCGCATTCTTGAGTCATGCAAATGAAGTATGTAAATTGGTACCAATCCCATAGTTTATTACTGTACTTGACACACATGTACATAACAGGAGCAACTTATTAATAGCCAGAGAGAAGACCATTGAAAAGTTCTTCATTAATTAATCCGCTTCAGAATCTACTAGAAACTGAATATATCGACGAGAAAGATCTTAAGTTTTGTGCAACATTCTCAAAAAAGAAATGCGAAATTCTCGAAGTAAAACAACATTGCCGTACATGCGTAACGACCGCTGTATTTTTCAGGTCACAAGAACTTACTCTCTTGAGCAGTAAGATAAATATCTTTGACCGCTGTAAGACGTCTACAGGTGACGATGCCTCGCTTCGGTTCCTCAATTACATGTACTCATGCGCACCTCGATATCACGTGTTTAAATCCTGAAACCTTACATGGTTAAACTTTGGGGGGGTGGGGGGGGAGGGGGATATATCTAGAATGTGCGTGGATGTAAAAAAAAAGCGAAGGACCGTATGACAAAGTAAAAATCTATAGAAAGGAACAAAGGATCTTTGTGTGTGACTAACACTTCAAAATAACCTCTGATATGAAAGGAT
Source organism: Ephydatia muelleri (assembly GCA_013339895.1). Taxonomy (NCBI): domain Eukaryota; kingdom Metazoa; phylum Porifera; class Demospongiae; order Spongillida; family Spongillidae; genus Ephydatia; species Ephydatia muelleri. The sequence continues at coordinate 5,546,603 of JABACO010000003.1, forward strand.
TCAATTGCTGTTGGGCATGTTCGAAGAAGGGTGTCATCCATATGCTGCTCTTTACCACAACGTTCTTGCATGGTGGTCAGATAATGTCAAAAACTGTAACTAATCGTTACTTCGCTGATCTTTCGTAAAATGGTTTCAAAACTGGTTTTGCATATTAAAATTTGCTGGATGATCTAGTGACGAATGTGTTTATTTTTGTTGGGGAAAAAAGTGTATACACCTCTATTCTGACCCCTAGTTCATACTTTAAATTAGTCCCTGTTCTCCCGACCTCAAACAGAATCCGTTATGTATTTGATGCGTATATATTCGTAACAATAAAGCTATCCTAATCAGCTTAGCACAATAGCTCTTTGGGCTCTTTTTCTGTACTGGGATCCGTATACCATGCTAAGAGTCTTAGCACACCGGTACTGATATTGTATAAACACTCTACTTAGTGAAGTAAGCTATACCGGGTGTTCGCAAAGTTCTGAAACTAATATAACTCAGGATTGAAATTAATTTAGAATGCACTAACTTGATTTCTTTTTAGTAGTTAGGCCAATACTATTAATTTAGATTGTTGTAAGCGTTTACGTAATTATATCAAAACCCTCAGAAATCAGCATATTGGATACATTTTATTATCAAAGTTATTGTTTCTTTAATAAGGTAGAGCAGTGGATCAATATGAGGATTAATTTCAAGTTACCAGTTTAACGTCATGATTTGTACTTATTCACATTGTATATTTTATTTGAAAAACAAACGTTTCTAATGTATGAAATGAACTAATAACCATCATTTCACTTGGTACTAAAATTAGATAATAATGAATTATTAAAATTCTAAGTCCATTAAAAGGTAGCGGATTTTAGTGTTTTCAAGTTTGATTTGTTGTGTTGAATATTTACTAACAGAGTGCAAATCAAATTCAAAGTTTGATTCAAGTTAAGATCAAGTCTATAAATGGTCCAAATTGTCGCACAATATTATTTCACATTGTTTAATTAGAAAACATTTGTCTAATGATATTATCTTCACATTTATTAAAGCTTTTCAGATTTTAATAGCACAATTCGTAATTACCTACCTTTTGCATTGTACATGTATGTTTCATAATGGTATTAAAAACCTATATTCACTTAAAAACCTTTGTCTTCATTTGAGTAAATGCACGATCAACCCAAATCCAATTGTTATACCGTCACAATTTAATAGTCTCGGACCCAGATCCTTACTACATCACACCAGTGGATGGATTACATCATCGCGGAGGTGATGTAAACCTGTGACGTTAAGGTCTGGGGCTGAGACTGACTAACTTTGCAGTGTTCTAACTTGTACCTTACATGCACTTGTGTGTTTGTTTATAGCAAATCACAGGCCTGTCGAACCAAAAGATCAGCGCCTCAGTCCTTTCGAAAAAGAAAAAAAAGAAAAAGAAAAAAAAAAAACAACCGGGGGAACGTTTCGAGGGGGGGGGGGGGGGGGGGGGGGGGGGGGGGGGGGGGGGGGAGAGGGACCGTAAGAAAGGAATAGAGTTTGTTAACAAAAGGGGCAACCAGGATTTTTGGGTGTTCAGTCGGGGAGGCGGGACGGAAATTCAAAAAAATGCCGGGCACGTAATAGTTATCACTCCAAACTATACAATGTGCCGGATAGTCTTAGCGGGATAAATGTTTAATGGCTGACTTTGCTGATAATTTAACAAAGTATTATTACTGATGTTTTAAATAAAAATTAAGTCGTTGATTTTAAACGACCTTCTTAGACAGTACATAATTCAAGCTGGTACGTGAAGCATTTCCGTTAATTAGTTGAAATAACAGTCCGTCTGTTTATAGCTTCTGTCTGCCTACGCCTGTAAGAACTTCTAACGGTGTGGAATGCTTGGACGGCAGTAGAGTCATATCTTTGGTCGTGATGGAGATGATTGCTTATCTTTATATAGGAACCATTCCAACACTTCTAGGTTTCTAGCATATCCTGTCATTTGGGTGGAAATATTGACTATCTGATAGATCGCAAAAGTACTCTATGCGTGTTCAACATGTGACAATTGTACCTTCACTCCATGAATTTGGCCCAATTGCATACCACGGTAAGTTTACTATATAGCTGTGTATTCGTCGTAAATAACAAACTAAGTTTTGGGTGTCGGTATAGGATGCATAGCATTACTGTCTTGGAATCTGTACGTATCGGTAGTTCCATTTATATATGGTAAATACCAACTCAAGTACAAAGTACATACGTGTAGCGACGCGTGAACAGGAATATACTGTATATTGTACAATGGTGCTTCAACCACATATAGCTTTGTACGGACATCGCGCTTAACGCTCCGAGTGAGGACCTAAAGCGGTTCCGTATATAGGCAACTTCTGATTGCAAGTCAATTGCAAGCAACCATATGCCTGTATATAGGTGAGATATAGAATTCTAAAAATTAGCTGTGCGCTGCATTGTTGACTTCCCGACGTCAGTGAGCATCAATTATCTAACTCATCGGCAGCTGAATGTTTTGACGCAAGAAGATTCTGTTGTGCTTCAGAAATTAGAAATTAACCCTATCGCCTGAGGACGCATATATCCTTTCCTATATAAATGTTGGTGTATGTGAAGATCTATGTGTTGTCTATGCGCTGTGTCGGGTTCTTTCATCTGATGACAAGTGTTTAACACGGTACAATCGAAATCTCAATGGATAAATACTACGTATACACTACAGCGACGTTGCTATTCTCTATCATATACAGTCCAACAGAAGGTAAAGGATGTATCATATAGCAATTAATAATTGTTTTCTATCTCTGTAACCGTGCTTGAGTTTCATATTCATTTGAATCTGTTGTGCTGCAGTTGGATCACTGACCTGTCTTTGCGACCAGTTAGCACCCCTGATTGCGTAAGGGTGAACGAAAGTACGGGAGAGTGCAACACCACGGAGGGGCTATGCGTGGCGTCGTGGGAGAGAATCTACAAGACGACGATCGTCTACACGCGTTTCGTCTGCTCCGACGATCAGCTCCTCAGGTACACTTGCCTGCCGGCTGGTGCGCAGACATCGGGGGGTAGATTGTACCCAGCGGTCACTGCTTGTTGCGCGACTGACTACTGCAACACGCAACAGTATCTTGATTTTCATGTGAACGCAACATACTGAGGAACTATATACTTTACATATTTATTATATAATGCAATAATTATATGACTATACCAGATCATGGTTGATGTTTTACTGTGTGCCTGAAACCAATGACCCCTGGAATGTGCCATGCTTGAATGATATATGGAATACAATATAACAGCTACAACTCTGACTTTCATGTGATCAAATAAATGAGTAGTCTTGCCATACAAAACGTCTGTTCCATGGCTATAAGACAGCAGTTTACTTATTTCAGCACACATGCACGCTAGTACAGTACTAGCTCGCCCTTCCAAAGGAAGTGCTGCGTAAGTGGAATGTGTGTGTGTGTGTGTGTGTGTGTGTGTGTGTGTGTGTGTGTGTGTGTGTGTGTGTGTGTGTGTGTGTGTGTGTGTGTATGTGTGTATGTGTGTGTGTGTGTGCATAGATATATTGGAATTACTGGACTGGCAACGCTGCGGGCAGGACGACCTAATAAACGACTTAAGGATGTCTTCGAAACAGTGAGCTTGGTGTTTAAAACAGTGAATTTCATAATATACATGTATGTGTGTTATCACATGTACATTTATGTGTGTTTACACGTATATGGTATATGTTTCTCTTATAAATTGTCTAGACAAATTTGCTACCAGCATCACTTCAATCAATTTACCACTCCATTACATTACCTAGTTCACAATGCGTTATTCAGCCTCCATTTACTGAATCTTCGAATAGCCTCACTGTCTGCAAGCTAGTTGAGCATCCAGCATCATATGTGCATACAAGTTCTGTCCAACCACTTTTACTCACTCACACCATAAACGTCAATAGTGATCTAATGTGGAATGCATATGTACTGTACATGGTCACTGCATAATGAAAATAGAGTGCTCTTCATTGAAGAATTTTCCTGACAAACTTACTACTGCAGCCTTGAATGACCTAATGGCAGTGCTTGAAAAATGCTCCATATGCCCAGGTCACCCTGACAAGTATTTTGTAGAAATGGCTCAATGTAAAAAGGGTGAACTAAAGACAAGTAATGGTAAAACTGTTGTTGCTACTGTTGATCAATATGCTCCAGTGTATGTTAGTGGTCAAAAGTATGATAGTACTGTTAGATGTACTAAATGTACAATTATTGTCCAAGACAAAGTAAAATGCAGTAGCTGTGTTGCATGCAGAGGCACATTGCGCAAAGCATATCATTGTTGGACTGATAAGTCGAATTCATCACCAGATAGATGTATTGCACCGTCAAGTCACGTATTTTTTAGTACACCACAGAAGCAAACACGCCACACTAGGCTTCGCAGCAAACTGCTGTTGAGAAGAATTTGAAAGATGCTATTGCAAGGCAAACATAGCATTTTCAGTGCTTTTTTGTTGTAGTTGGCTTGGTGTTGTCTAGTTAAACAAAACATGTATGCACATAAATGTCATTGTTTTATGTATCATTATACTAACACTTATAACAATCTTTGTGTCTCAATTAGCAATGAAAATATCATACCTTTACTAGAAGTCTCACAGCAGCTTGAACCCTATAAATGTACAATAACATATATAACTAAACTCCTAATATGGGTGCAGTAAATTATTTACTTAATCAGGCAATGCATACGCCTAAAATGAGTCTTTTAGCTTTTGCCAGACCTCCAAGTTCTTTCAAGAAACTTCCCAATGTAGAAGAGGGGTGCACATACATGTTAGGGTGAATATTGGTGCTTGTATGCTTTACTAGGCCATTGATGCTCGTCAGAGGCAGGACTTTGCTGACCTACCGTATGGGTATCATTATACAATGTTTACTCAACCCTAAACGAAGCCATATATTATAAATCTATTAGACTAATGTCTAACATAATCCAATCATCTCATGTGATGAACTGTAGCAAGCAGATATTGCTTATGTGCCCAGACCTACACAATTGTGAATTGGTCGAGCCATTTGACTCATGCATGTGTTGTAACAGTCGCGCTTGACTCTAGGGCGCAGGCCAAATTCGCTTGCCTCTGGGCCTCAGGCCAAGACAATTGCCAAGCTTATTGCACAATCTGGAAGAGCACACGTACATTACATAACAATTAAGCGGTGTGCATTTTGTACGATGAAAACGTCTACAAGGGTGAGTTATGTCATTCAGGCTGATAACAACACCTTTCACACTGTTCAAATGCCCAAACCAACCTCTCCCTGATACAGTTGTTTTCCATTCGGACGTATGCAGCTCAACCCTCAATCGGTTTTCTGAGTAATGCACAGGTCTGTCAGAGAGCTAGTTAACAACAGGCGAGACTACTGTTAATGGCCTGTGTTGGGCATGCCTTTGCAACCACTAAGTTTACTATAGTTCCAGCAGAATCTGTAGGCACAACAAACAAGTGAAAGATCAGTGCATCATCGTCGTTGTTTCCCTTTGCTTATGCACTGGTACATTACTAGCTATACGACACACATTTGGAAAATGAATGTTCTTTTCAATCCACATTACGAATTGCATCCTACACCACTTGACTACACTAGGAAGGTGATACTAAAAATAGCAAAAGCTCTTACGTAACTGCCTCTTTACAATTGTTGGAATCCACACCTATTTAAACTTATATACACAGTTATGATAACATATTCGCTATGAACGGCGTAAGGAATTTTCTATTTTTACGTCACGTCCGGAGTGCTTCCTGTGTAGAATCATGCCGGGTGACGTATGTGTCGTGAGTAAAATGACTCGCAGAATGGAAAAGAGTGTATCTATGTACCGTATTCCAGTCAGAAAAAGTAGGAGGGCACGTTGGATTCGATCGCTTCGCCTTGTAGAGAAGGATATTAAAGCTTACCATCGCGTGTGCAGCCGGTGTCAGGTAGAATTGGGAACCCCATAGAATTGGGGACCCCCGTCCCCAATTCTACGTAGAACTGGGGACCCTAGCGTAGAAATGGGGACCCTTAAAAAAATTATACATTTCCAGATCTAGAAAGCACGTGGCAGCACACATATGGCGAGTGACGATGGATACGAAGACGGGCGGTTTACTTTTAAAGAGATACACAAGTATCTTCTACAAGGCGTGTATCCCTCTTCCTTTTCGAAATCAGACAAACAAGCGTTACGGACGAGGGCCAAATTTTTCGCTGTAAAAGGCGCGGAGTTATACTACACGGGTAGAGGTGAGAATCAAAACGACGTTTTGCAATTGCAAGTATGTCACATCACAGTTTCTCTTTCCTCATGCATACAACGCGCGTAGACGATGGATGTCAGGGTACTACTCAGCTAGTTGTAGAGAGTGTAGATAAGTGTCAGAGAATTGTCTCCTTAACACATGACGATGGTCACTTCGGAGTTAATAGGACAAATGCCACTATAGCATCGAAGTACTACTGGCCTGGGCTATATACAGATGTTAAATCATACGTAAGATTGTGACATGTAAACATGTGATTAAGACTTAGTATAATTATACATGCATTTTTTACCTTGCAGGTGAGCTCCTGTGACCGTTGTCAAAGAAACAACAAAAAACTTGACGCTTCAGCTGGAGTGCTACATCCAATTCCTGTAAAAGCTCAAATCTGGCACCAAGTGGGAATGGATTTAATTGGTCCACTTCCAGAAACATCACTTGGCAATAAATACATCATCACCTTGACCGATTATTTCTCAAAAGTGGGCAGAAGCCACAGCTCTTCCAGACAAAACTGCAGTCAGTGTGGCTAAATTCATGTACTCGGTAAGATAAAATTAAACTGCTATGCATAAACAGCATATCATTCAATGCCTAAAATGTAGGTAACATGCCGTTTTGGAACTCCTGAAATTGTCATAACTGATCAAGGTAGAGAGTTTGTTCATGAAATAACAAGACAGCTCTATTTGATTACCAAGACTGAGCACAGACTCTCCAGTGCCTACCACCCACAGGAATTTATTTTATGTCATTATTGATGTGGATATTCATTTAAAAATACCACTTCTGTTTCTTAGACTAATGGTCTTACAGAACGTTTTAATCATACTCTGTCTCGGTGCCTAGCAAAGATGGTGGATGAAGATCAGAAAAACTGGGATGTCAAATTGAAACAGATCTCATGGGCTACAGGGCATCTCGCCAAGCTTCAACAAAGTATTCTCCATATTTTTTGCTGTTTCAAAAGGAGATGCGCCTTCCCATTGACAATGAAATCATGCAAAATGAGGAGTCACACAGTCATATGGAGAGTGAGATGAGCATTGTGATAGAAGCCCTTTTGCAGATAAGAGAGAAACTTTATGAAGCCACAGGTGTAAACATATCATTAGCCCAAAGAGAGCAGAAGGAATTATATGATAGCAAACACAATCCAAATGAGCTGCAAGTTGGCACTACAGTCTTAAAAGAGAATACTCGTCAAAAACAGCGTAAAGGTGGTAAAATGGATGACCGTTGGCTTGGCCCATATTCTATTAACCGATGCATTGGAAAAGGTGTGTATGAGTTAAAAAATATGAAAGGAGCTGTCTTAAAGACAAAAGTTAATGTTAACAGATTGAAAGTTTATAAATATCCAGATGAACACAAAGAATTAAATGAAGGTATGGATGCAAAGAATGAAGGAACAGATGCTAGAAGTGAAGAAAATGAAGGATCAGATGCTAAAAGTGAAGGTGGATCAGATGAAGAGAATGGAAAGGAAGGTGCCGCAAATGAAGAGAATGAAGGAGCAGATGCTAATCATGAAGAGAAAGGAGGGGAAGGTGGATCTAAGGAAGAGAATGGAAATGAATGTGCCTCAAATGAAGAGAATGGAAAGGAAGGTGCCTCAAATGAAGAGAATGAAGGAACAGATGAAGAACATGAAACTAAGAACACAGAGAGTAATAAAACAGTAACAGAAACATCAGCAGCTTTACCTATACATAGTACACATATTCATATCAATGCAGTTCAAACTGTCAACCAGAATAAACCAAATGCGCTTTTACACGGTCAATGCAAAAAGTCAAAAAGGATAAAAACTGTACCATTAAAACTTGAAGCAAAGTTGATGATGTCCAGCAGTCATTGTATTGTGAAAATGTAAAAAAGACCCGTCATGGAATCCAAACTAGTGATCTAGAGACAGATACAAAGGAAACCATTTCATATATTTGTGATGATGCTTTGCATATACTACAAACAAATTGGAAATCTCTTACCAGTTCCCAGAGAAACTCAATCAATTCCAATGTTATGTACATAGCAAGAGTTATATGTACAAACTGCTCATCTATGCCAACAGTGCTGTGTGCAGTTGGAAGTGAAGTATTTATGCAAAATCAAGGAAACACAGCACTTTGTGGTTTGTGTGCTCTGAACAATGCATATCAAGCAGAAGTATTTGATGTTGTGTCATTAAATCGAGCAGCTGATGAATTATGGATAAAGCAAAGTACTGATCTGCACCTTCCAATAACAGAAAGTTATACTCCTAAGAGAGATGCCAGAGGATGGTATTCAATAGAGGTTCTAATACATGCTGTTCAATGTCATGGAGACAGAATGTTGTGTCTTAGCAATGTCCTCATTCAATGTTTGAAAGATTGCAGGCACGATGAACTACTTAATTGTTTAAATCCTTCAAAGATTTTCCCTTGCAAGTTTCTGATCCGTGTCCCTAAAAAGGCACATTACATATTTTACTATGTAGAAGCTCTGAAGACATTATACTACTTGATTCCTTAAAGTGTAGACCTATCTCATTAAACAGCACAAAATTACCAGACATCTTTGGGGAGATGCATCATGATCAAATATTTGCTTTGTATAGATTTAAATTGAATCAAGTAGAAACCAAAAGTACTGTTTCATTTAAAAATGAAGCACTCTCTACACACAATTTTCAGGAGCAGCAAGGTATAACTCGCATTTTAAAATGATTACTTCCATTGCACAAAGTTCTATGTGTTTTGGGTGTGTTACAATTGTTGTACCTAATATGCTGCGTGTATGTTTTATGTACATCAATAGTGTGCAACTGGAGTGAGCACAATCAATTTTTATGTGTGTAGAAACATATGCTTTGAGTTTGGATGGTTTGGAAATCAGCAAAGCCCAAGCGGAGTCTATCATTGATGGCAAATGGGTTGGAAGTGAGGTACGTGTATTGAATTAATATTTTTTTATGTTTTGATCAAGCCTCTTCTATTACAGATTATAAGCTTTTATATGAAACTTCTCACGTTAAAGCACATAGAAAAATGTAACAAAAAGGATGCCTTTATGACAACATATTTCTACCAACGATGGGAATCTTTTTTACAAAACCATAGATGTGAGCTTAGGAAAGTAAAGAAGACTGAACATCCATGTAATGAGTTGAAGGTACAGTTGATATCATTTATATTATTTGACACAGTTTATATTATTTAAAGGAGGATCTTCATTACATATTTGTCCCCATCAATGCTAACAATAAACACTGGATACTATGTGTAAGAAAAGAGAAAGTCATTTGTCATTGCATTGATAAGTGCTTTTTTTATTTTAAGGTTATTGATTTCATAACACAAAAGATAACTTGTTATGATTCTTTGGTTGAATCCCATTTGTACTCATGTCAGGCAATATCTTCAGATATGCAGTGAGAAATTGAGGCAGAGTCTGTTATTTTTTTTATGTTTATATATTTAGTGCCTTAGTTGAGGAGTTGCATAGATTCCAAGGATATCCAGCAACTTACGCACCTCTCAAATGGACATTCACATTGTTTAAGGTTCAGAGTATGTTTATGTTATGAAAAGATCTGATTGATGTATTCATTCTGGTTAGAGCACAACACAGCAAGAAAATCTTAGTGATTGTGGATTGTTTATTTGCAAGGTAAATTGTATTAAAATATTTCACATTTCAAATTGATAGGTAGCTGAGAAGGTTTTGCTTAAGAAAATGGTTGTTTATTCAGCTATTTTTGAGGTACCCACCAATATTAATGCTGAATGTATAAATATGATTACAATTTTTAAAAGTCCAAAAGAGTATACATGTATACTGGAAAACACATGCACTGATATCAAACATGCTAAAAGCTGAAGCTGTAAAGAAGTTTGAGCTGTCTTACACTACATTTGAAATAAACAGCAGAAAGTTGAATGGTAAACAAGCTTCATTGATTTGTTAATAATTGTAGCATATTCATATTACATGTATTATAGATGATGATAGCAGCCATATCGGAGTTGGTAGGAATTTTTTTATTGCAAACTCAGTTCATTCAATTTATTTCTTTTTTGTTTTAAAAAAAGAAAATGTTGAGGACACTGTACTAATCCCAACATATCATGCCAGAGTTGTGAATGATTCTGATATGTGCAGTACACAAGTGTTACAGCAAATCAGCCAGAGTACCATAACCAGATCTATTCAGCAAGAATATGCTGTCTCAACTTTTGACACTGAGTAAGCAATGCTGATTTTCAAAGATGCACATAATAGCATGACATTATCCATCTAAGGAAACTTCCTATATCTGTTATCATGGTCAGAAAGATTATTAAAAGCATTGAGGTATGTTTTTTATATGTAGGCATGCACACATACCATCTGAATCCTAAAGAAGCATTTGCGGATCTTATGCAAAACAAATAAACTGAGGTGGAAGGAAGTGTATTTGAAATTAAAGGGCAAAATGCCAAGTAGAACTGAAATAGTACAGCTGGCTGACACATGGCCAGTAAAGGCATTTGAACCTCTGGTAAGATGTTTCATTATGTATGTATGTATGTGCATACATGCTAGTCTAACATTTGTTTATCATGATAATAGAATAGGGAGATCTGTCACCATGTTGTTCAGCTAGCAGATGATGAATATGCAGAAATTGGTTACACCAAATCTGGGTTTTCTTTTGCTCTCAATAACCTACTTCCTGAGGTGCATATTTGAGCAAATGATTGTTTTTGTGTAAAGCATATATGTGTTCTTACTCATGCAGGCAATGATCACTACAATATCAAGGCACTATAGAGTTGCTTATGATGTGGCTGCTGAACACTACATTAATAAAACGCTACCGTCATGAGTTCTCACAAATGCCACCTTTGAGTTACTGATTACTTCAATTAATGGTTTAAAAACATTATTATCGTGCAACACACAATTATTGAAAACTTGTTGAATCACAGCACCGAAACTCTAATGACCAGATATCGTATGACCAACGTATACGTGCATGAAATAGAGCATGGTTCCTTCACCCCACTTGTCTTTTCAACATCAGTAGGGATGGGTAAATGTACAAGAGACTAGCTTAGCTATTGCTTGGATACGTTGCCGTCTTGCCTTCTCCCTTCTTCGCTCTGATATTTCATACTGTGCATGAGAGGTGCACGGTCATCACAAGGTAAAGCCTTCCATCACAATGCCATCGACCTAGCTGTTGCTAAAGCCTGGGAGTCAGCAGAATAACAACGTTACGCGCATACGCTTCTGTTTGTAAAAAGGACACCCCTCAGGCTCTACCAGTACATTGTCTCGCACATTCACTAAACCTATGCTTACAAGATGCTGGGAGAAATATTAAACTTCTCAGAGACGCTATAGATATTGTACGTGAAATTGCCCAACTAATTAACTACTCACCGAAACGAAAGCATCTTATTTCTGAAAAACTGCTTGACAGTGAAACCCCATCGACAGGAATTAAACCCCTCTGTCCAACAAGATGGACCGCAAGAACATCTGCTATCGAGGCTGTGATAAAGCAGTATATAGTCATAATTGAAACAATGGAGGACAGTCACCTGAATACGCGGGACGAGTATGGCCCTTAAAGCTGGAGGAATTTTAGCTGCCTTAGAAAAGTTTGAAACATTTTTCAGTCTTCATTTGGGTTCCCTCCTTTTTGGGTGTGCTAGAACACATCCTGGAAGGTACTGCAGGCTAAAGATACCTCTGTTCAGGAAGCTATTTCAGCAGTCAGAGTGACGCAAAGCTTTTATAAGCGTCAGAGGCTGGATGACACTTTTGAACGATTTTTTTAAACCACTGTTAACGACGCGCGAGTCTTGAATATTGGAGAACCAGTTTTGCCAAGGTTTAGAAGGCCTCCAAAACGATTCGATGGAGATACGCAACACGAATTTTGCAATCTGAATGAATTCTTTCGGATACAATATTTTGAAGCTTGCGATGTGCTAATTCAAGAACTTGATGATCGTTTTGATCAAAAAGAAATAATGCAGCCTGTGCTTTTTATGGAACCCTTTTGTTAAAGTCTGCCAATGGAGAAGAACACATAACTGAACTGAAAGAGTTTACAGCGTCAGTGTTTAAAGAAGATCTCAGTGTTGAAAAGCTAGAGAGAGAGAGAGCTAGCTATTTTGGTTGATATGATACATGTAGAATTACCAGATGTCAAAAGGGTCACAAGTGTCCGCACAATTTGTGAAGCAATGCATGCCCATATGAACAGGCAAATGTTTTCAGAAGTTCATAAACTCCCGAGGCTATACTTAGCAATTCCAATTACCTCTTCAACATCTGAAAGAAGCTTCTCTGCACTGAGACGGTTATATACATACTTGAGATCCACAATGACTGAAAAAAGTGCTTCTTGCTTCATGTGCACAAAGACTTAACAGATAACATAAAATTAGAAGACGTCACAAAGGAATTCATAATGGTAAACGATGAGCGTTCAAATTACTTTGGTTCATTCACATGATAATTTATGCACTACATGTACTGTATTTGGTTTTGCATTTTCACGCAGTTTCATGAATATAATTATCTTTGTGTTTAGAGCCCCCCAATCATAAATGTCTTCCACCGCCACTGGATCTAGTACGCTACAGCTTGTCACTGTAATCCAATTTGTACTCCTGTGTCCCTCACCTTCCCACAGTGTTATATCAAACATTTGTATTGTTTTTTGATGTTGCCGATACCAGTCTGTGGCATCATGAGTAAAGTGCCAGCGTGTAGCTGTAATAATGTGACACGTGATCTCCTCACATGAGATCCTGTTAGATTCCTAGCGTGTGATTGATAGTTTTAGGTAGCTATTGAAATCAGTGTGCATCGTGTGATCTATTGACATATAAGAATAGTAAATGGTGTCAGGAGCGGGATATTGAAATGGAACATATCAAAACTCCAAACGAGATGGACTTCTCAACAATGGACGGTACCTCGGTAGCGGAGAAATGGCGTCGTTGGCGGCAGACGATGGAACTATTTATTGAGCTAAGCATGTCCGATAAGTCCGAAAAGGAAAAATGCAGTGCGTTTTTAGATATTATTGGTCAGGCGGGACGGGACATATTCAACGCTTTTGTCCTAACAGCCGAGGAGTGAGACAAGGTAAAGATCCTTTTTGCGAAGTTTGAAAACTACTGCAAGCCAAAACGCAATGTAACAGTGGAGTAATACAAGTTTAATACTCGGATGCAGGCAGCTGAGGAAAGCATTGACCAGTTTTTTACTGCTCTAAGACTAATTGCAAAGGACTGTGATTTTAAGCTACTCGAGGATGACCCTATCCGTGACAGGATCGTCTGCGGAACAAACTCAGATAGGGTGAAGGAACATCTACTGCGGGAACACGACCTCACTCTGGACAAAACCATTAACATCTATCGCAATACTGAGGAATCCAAGAAACAGTTAAAGTCCATGAGTGAAGAGAAGGCAGACCCCAAGGTTCATGCAGTCAAACCAGCGCCTGCAGATTCTGACCACATCAAAGTGGATCCGGAAGTGACACCAGTAATCTGTCCTCCAAGAAACCAACCAGTAGCAATTAGGGACAGGTTGAAACACGAGCTGGATGACATGGAATCTTTAGGAGTCATCAAGAAAGTGGAGGAGCCCACAGACTGGGTGAATTCTCTGGTAGTGGTGGAAAAACCCAAAAGCAAGAAGCTTCGCAGCTGCCTGGACCCGAGACCATTGAATAAAGCCATCCTGAGAGAACACTTTCAACTGCCGACTTTGGAGGACATTGCCACTCGTGTCTGGGGCACGAATATTCTCCAAGCTAGACGCAAATCATGGCTATTGGCAAATTCCTCTTAATGATGAAAGTCAACCATTGACAACATTTAACAGTCCTTTTGGCCGGTACTGCTTCACACGGATGCCTTTTGGCATCAAGTCGGCACAGGAAATCTTCCAGAAACATACGACACAGAATTTTGGTGATTTGGAGGGTGTCGAGACAGACATTGATGACATACTGGTATGGGGTAAAACAGAAGAGCACCACAAAAGACTGAAAGCAGTACTCCAAAGGTGTCAGGATATACATCTCACTCTGAACATGGAGAAGTGTAAATTTGGTGTACCCCAAGTCACCTACTTCGGCCACATCATAAGTGCAGCGGGCATATCTCTGGACAAGGATCGAGTGAAAGCCATAAGCGAGATGCCACCTCCCACAGACAGGAAGGGTGTGGAACGAATACTAGGAACCCTCAACTACGTGGCAAAATTTGTTCCAGACATGTCAATGATCACCTAACCTATTCGTGAGCTTCTTAAACAGGACACACAATTTATCTAGAAATATGAACAGGAAGCAGCATTTGTGGCAATCAAGACACAACTATCAACTGCTCCTGTACTTGCTTTATTTGATGTGCAAACAAAAGTCACAGTTAGCTGCGATGCATCACAGTCGGGCCTTGGTGCAGTGCTGCTACAGGAAGGACGGCCCATTGCCTATGTATCTCGCGCACTCACAAGCACTGAGACAAGATATGCTCAAATAGAGAAAGAACTGTTAGCAATTGTCTTTGCACTGGAACGATTTCACCAGTACACATATGGCAAAACAGTTGATGTGGAATCAGACCACAAACCGCTGGAGGCAATCACTCAGAAAGCACTCTGTCATGCCCCACCGAGACTACAACGTATGCTACTTCGTCTCCAGAAATATGACTTCATTTTGCGGTACAAACCAGGAAAGGATTTGAACATAGCAGACGCACTTTCGAGAGCGTATATACCAGACTGTGGTTCAGATCGGATTGAAGAAGCGTTGACCTGTGCTATTAATCTGGTTATTAATACCATTCCAGCTACTGACAAAAGAATGCATAAAATAAGGGATGGAACAAAGAATGATAAATCCTTGCGCATCTTGAAGAGAATGATCCTGGATGGTTGGCCAGACATCCAGTCACAGATTCCAGAGGAGGTGCAACCGTACCAGAATTTTAGGGATGAACTATCCGAAGCAGATGGAGTTTTGCTAAAGGGAGAGAGGCTCATCATACCATCATGCCTGCAACAGGACATCCTGCAGCGTATCCACATGGGTCACATGGGCATCACCAAGTGCACTCAATGAGCCAGAGAAGTTGTGTTTTGGCCCGGCATGAACAAGGAAAACACAGAAATGGTGAAAAAGTGTGATGCATGTCAGAACTACCAGTATTCAAACCAGAAGGAACCAATGGTACAAGGACAGATCCCTGAAGGACCTTGGGATATGGTGGCTACAGACCTGTTCCAGTGGGATGGTGCTGATTATCTATTGATTGTGGATTATTACTCCAGGTTCATTGAGTTCTGCAGACTACCAAACACATCCAGCAGCATGGTGATAATCCACACAAAGTCCATTTTTGCCAGACATGGGATACCCAAGTCAGTACGACGCGATAATGGTCCACAATTTTCAGCAATGGAATACAGCAAATTTGCTGAGGAATGGGGTTTTGCCCATGTCACTTCTAGCCCTTACCACCATCAATCTCTAATGGACTAGCTGAAAAGTCGGTGCAGATTATTAAGCGAATGTTGAACAAGTCGAAAATTGATGGACAAGACTCTTACTTGAGCCTGTTAGAGCTAAGGAACACAAGAGTGGGTGAAATTGGCTCTCCTGTGCAACTGCTTATGGGCAGATGACTGCGCACTTCACTCCCAGTAAAGGCAACTCAATTGGAGCCCAGGACAATTAACCCTGATTGTGTGAAGTCACACCTACAACAGGAACAACAGAAACGGAAGCTCTACTATGATGAAGGATCCAAACCATTGATACCTCTGCAAAAAGGTGAAAATGTGTGGATGCAAGTCCAAGGCGAGTGGAAACCTGTTAAGGCGTTGGACACAGCAGAAGCACCCGCATCATACCATGTTAAGT
Organism: Ephydatia muelleri; assembly: GCA_013339895.1. NCBI lineage: Eukaryota > Metazoa > Porifera > Demospongiae > Spongillida > Spongillidae > Ephydatia > Ephydatia muelleri. Next base: position 5,562,841 of record JABACO010000003.1, read on the forward strand.
CTGCTAGTGGCAAAGTTTACAGACGCAACAGGAAGCATCTACGACCTCGCAGAGCTGATGATTCTGAAGATCACCCTGAATCAGATTTGGAAGTGGATTCAGAGAGTGGACAGGAACAAGTGAACAATCAGCTGCCTGTTGATGATAACGGTGGGCTGCAAGGACAACCAGATGTGCCTCCTGCAACACTGGAAGAAGTTCCCAAACGAGCTCTGGAAGTAGAAGTCCAGAACCGACAACAGGTAGAGGTCAGGACATCAAGTGGAAGACTTGTGAGGAAGCCACAACGCTACAAGGACTATTGAAATCAGTGTGCATCATGCGATTGGTAATGGTCTATTGACATATAAGAATAGTACAGTAGCATTTCCAGTACTGAGTGGTTTGTGTGTTTTCTTACCAGGGTTGTTAGTGCCTTGTATCTTCAACTCTGATATGGCCAGGGGTGAGTGATAGAAGAAGCGAGTGATCCCCTTTGTCTTTGCAATCGTCTCCTTCACACCTGGTGCATCAGTGAATTTAATGACAGATCGCTTCAAAGTATGAGCACTGCAGAACAGGCCTTCAATGGTACTCAGTGCTTTCTTCATGTTAGATTCCCTGTCACAGACCCTTGCAAACACATCATCCAGGCTTATTGTCGAGCATCGGCAAGCACTTATACTGTGGTTTCTTTTCCGCGGGTTCTTCTACATGCTCAAAACACTTCCACACCCAAGATTTCTTGTGCTTGTTCACTATTGTTCCATCTGGCTGCGTAAGAACGGCAACACTTGCATCACATTCTGATCATTGCTCGTGCTGTTTTGAGGCTTTGGCATGTTTTCTGGCATGCTTCTCAGCAATTTCAGCTTCTGCATGCACCTGTGATGCTTCTCGCTCTTCACGAAATCTAGCGACATGCTCTTCAGCACCAGCGAGATGTTCAATAGGTTCCCAAGTATCACTTTCAACACCAAATCCCTTCCATCGGATGACATATCTTGGTACTCCCTTTTCTAGGCACTCTGCAATTACATCATCAATTTCATACATGTCTTGATTTGCAGCTTTATCGAACGCATGTAACGGCGTTTGTTGAAGGCCCCCAGGTATCCCACGAGGTTTACTTACTTTTTTCAGGGCTTGTGGAATTACGAGTGGCTTCTTCTTGCCAGGTTTGACAGGTATTGAGTGAATAGATAGTAATATAATACAAAAATACTATACTAGAACCTAGTAACAGGGCCATCCTGGTGGTCTTCTCCAAGGAGAGGTGCCCACCACTACAATCCAGTGTTTTATTTGTTTTAACTTCCTCGTCTGCAGAGGAGACTGGTCCATGCAAGAACAGAAGTGTTTATTTTAATCTCTGAGGTGTTTCGTGCGGTACAGATCCCACATGTACTCAAGACAGATCACAGTACTCAATTGAAGAAAGAAAAAAAATGGATACTTGAATATTATACAACCTACACACATGCAAAATAATTATGCACATTCAGTTTGGTGGACCATGGCAACACCTATGAATAAAAATCCAAGGTCTACTGCTCTCTTAAATTACTCCTTTGTCGAGCATGTCTTTTATCTGCGCTTCCACTTCTTGATATTGTGCTGGAATTCATTGAGGTACTCGCACTGGGTTTCCCCTGTCCGATTATCGATACCAACAGCTGGGAAATTGAATCTAAAGTGTGTAGCCAGAAGTATCAAAAGCCCAGTAATAATGGAGATAATGGACGGAAGAGATCAAGGGTTGTTCACAACAATCAGCTGCATTATCGAGTACAGCCTGACATCACAGCACCACCACCACCTCCCCGGTAATTGAACACCCCATAGCTCGATTCACAATCACTTCCCCAGAACTTGAACTCTACAGCTTGCCTTACCAAATGCAGCGCAGCCAAGTTAGCAGCTGGAGAAGATGGGAGGTGGTACCCTTTTTGTATAGGATTCTACTCTCTGTTAGTCGATAGTGCAAATAACGACGTTCACATTACTGCAATAATACAATACTAAAAATTACATACATTAATAAGTTCAATGGAGCCATTAAAAAATATACTTCTGGCCAAAACAAATCAGTCGTTACATAGTAGCAGTGCATCTTTTACAACCAGGCGAGTATAAAGATATCTAGAGCTGGTTTGTACTACTTGAGTTGCACCATTTTTTCCAGGATGAGTTTCGACAATTCTTGCAAAGGGCTATTGGATGTGAATTGTGTTATCCTCACAGAGAATAACAATATCTCCCAACAGAAATTATGATTGCCACTTGGAATACCTTTGTAGAAGAAGTAAGTATTCCTTTGACCAGCGTTCCCAGAAATGCTTTACATTTCCTTGGCAGAGGTGCCATTGTTTCAGTAAAGTAAATAGTTTAGTACCAAGGTTAGGATTTGGTAACGCGCCCAATGATCTTTTGATAAGGAAGCGACCAGGTATTAATGTTTGTATTCCACTATCGTCATTACATGGTAAGCTAGAGTTGTATCCGCCGCACGCGTGCCGATCTATAGCTTGCGCTATTTCAATGGCCAAGTGTGACACAATATCTACATGTAATACGCCACAAGGAGTGTACTAGAACACTCTGATACGAAGACAAAAGGACAGAACGAGTCTACAACATATATCATGGGGGAACAATGGGGGTGGGGCCGCACCATTGTGGTGTGAGGGGGTAGACCGCCTCGTCGCGCATGGGTGGGCCCACATTGCATGACGTACATCACAGCTAGTTAGTGGTCGACTGTTAAGAAAGGCATTGATTTGTGTTAGGACAGAAGTAATCTCCTCTATGGTTAGTTGACTGTATCAGCAATGCGAGATAAATGTGTCTTGATACTTTTGACAGCAGCCAAGCAAGTATGATGCCCCTTCAGTTTAAAAAAAAAAACACAAAAACCAAAGTTATACATGATTATGCATCCAAGAATGAAACTGAAGCAGTGGAGAGTTGTGGTGATCAGGTATTATGATAAGGCATGCTCACTTCCCAGGATGGAAAAGGTCATCATAGTGCAGAAATCCTCACACTGGTTGTAATGAACTGGCATCCGAAGTGTCATGTTGCAATTTATGATGTGGCATGCCAATCACTGTCATTGTTTAGAAAGGACGTAGTCGGGGATTTGGGAAACCACTGGGTGGGATGTGTGTAGTCCCAGTAAAGAACATCAAAATGTCACTCAATTCAACTGTCTGTTCTTCACTGCTGGTGTTAACCTTCTCTGTTTGATCTAAATGATCAACGTGGATGTGGGTATATGGACAAAAATAAAACCATATTCATAAAGAAGCATAGCACAACCTTCAATTTTGTCAAGGTAGTTGATGAACTGCTTCTTTCCTATGTCCCTTGAGTATTCAACTGAAAACAAGTCTTTTATGGTGCCTAGGGACCAGCACAATACCCCTTGAAGTTCATTTATTTGAAGTACATTTATTACTTACTGGCATTTAATTGTTGCTCCTGAATGACGAATATTTTTATGATACTGCTCACTGCTGTACTTTTTGAGAGCATCAAAAATACCCACTTTTTCAAGCCCTTCTATAAACTGATCTGTTTCAGCTTTTGAATATATGTAAACGTGTAGTACACTTTTTAATGCTTGGATGATGTCTGTTTTGTCGTAGATGTCAACATTTGTTAGTTGTTTATTGCAACCTGTGTCACAAATTAGTCCTGCTTCAGCTGAGTGGATTTCTTGGAGTATTGAAACTGATGTGGCTGCATGGATCTTACATTTTAAACATGCATCATAAATAATATGGACATGTCCAGCATAATTGTCCTTGTCTTGCATTTCCAAGACAAAGGAAGAACATTCCATTGAAATGCATGGTTTTAAATTTAATAAATCAGTGCTGTATAACCACAATGGATGACCCAATTTTTATGCATAAGAATTGACTGTGGGAACACAGTGACAGTGCTCACTTTTAGTGGTTTGCCAGAACTTCCCAAGTATGATTCTAATTCAGTTGTAGCTTCCTCGACGTTGCTGGGTCGTTTTTGCTTCGTGCTGAAAGATGGACAATAAAGACTTCTCAGGTGACCGGGACCAAATCTGCGCTTCCTATCTGTGTTTTACACTTTGCTACTTTCTCAGCTCTCTCCAGCCACCTTGTCAGAGTTTGGTGAAAGCATTCGCCTCAACAACCACAGCTCTGAGAAACTGGCTACCTTGATCAGCTTTTTTCTGTGGGCTAATGACTCCCACCTTCCGTTCACCCTTTTCAATAACCACCTTAGTTGGACCACCATAGCGTCTGTGTGCCTCGGCTTCCACTGAATGGTCATCAAGCCCTTTGAAACCAGATTGCTCTTCATGGCGCCTTTATCTGGAAATGGTAGGGCCTTTACCACCACCTTCTCTCTATGCCGCTCTCATTCTCTGATGGCAGCCAGGATAGTTGTGACAAGGTTGGTTTCTGAACAAGTGGCAACCTTCACTGACAATGATTCGCTAGCCATGCCTGTCTGGGGACAGGGTATCGGTTATGTTGTGTTACTTTCAGGGTAACCTGAAGTGGGTCCGTTCTTAGATACTAGTGGTGGTGTTTTTAGACGTGGTGTGGGTGACAATGTTAGAGTGTAAGGAACACTAGTGGTGGTAACTGGTGTAGATGTTGTGTCTGTGAGGGGTGGTTCAGTTATAACATTACAGGTAAGTGATATGGTGGATGCTACCAGGTTTGGTGTAATGGTTGTTCTTGCTTGGTCCAAAGTTGTTGCAGTTGTGTAGATCAGTGTAGGTGTTGGTACTATGGAGTATTACCAAGTAGTGGAACTGATGGTGGAGTAGACAATGGAGTAGATGGTGGTGGAGGAGCAAATAATGAAGTAGGTGGTAGTGGTGGTAGAGCTGATGTAAGTTGTCTTTTTGAGTGGACTTCTTTTGGAATGGAGTGGTGGTGGTTCTGTGGAAAGATCTGGAAGAGAGTATACAGTTAGTGTTTGGACTAAACCACGTATTGGCGAAAGAAAAATTGCAGGGCACAGCATGTGCTTGTAGAAGGCTTAGTCTGATTCTTAATAACACTTCACTCTTTTTTGAATACCAGCTACCGTGTGGCATCACCTTCTAACCAATCACCATTTGATGTCAACATTTAGGTGGGAGCTTATTTCCTCATCCTTTCAACTGACAGAAAATATATTTCCATCTTTATTCAATACTTCACTGACAGGTGGAAGATGAAGTGCCATGGCTTAAAATTCTCTGTCAACAGCCCCATGTGTATTGCAGCCTTATAACACACCATGGCAACTTGTGTTCAAAAATGTTTTTGTGCAGCCTCAAAACTTGGAGTTGTATGTATGGTCAGCAATTTTCTGAACTGCAAAGAGTTGATACCCCAAAAGATTGAAACACATACAATTATTTGTCACCGCTTTGCAAATGCCGCTGATAGTCATTGTTCAGAATGGTGGCAAAAATGTGCCCTCCTAGTCAATTTGGACCTGCATCATCATTCAATACAGAGCAGTACAGCCATCTGTTGTATTAACGCATGAAGTCTTGGATCCATTTGTGAAATGTACAGCCAACAAGTAGGATGCAATACCGGAAACTGAAAGGTTTATTTTTCTGGTAGTTGCTACAGTCTATCTGAAAGGTTTGGTGATGATATTATACTGTTGCAGATGTGATATGATTTATTTTTCTTTCATCTAGTTTGGAAAACCTCATGTGAACTTGTATTTAGAGTGAAGAGGTGGTTTAACAATTTTTGGGTGAAGTTTTGATGTATAAACGTGTAAACATACAAAAAGGTATACCATTAAAATTTTGTGGACATGTTGTTAAAGGCAGGATAACTGTACATATTGATGGCATGTTCAGTAGCACAATATATGCTTGTGTTTCATGTAATTGAAAGGGAAAGGCACATGACATGTGTCATGTTGCAAGTGCTGTGACCAAGCATACACATCTATAAATTTACGCATGAGCATGTTTGTGTGCATGTGTTCTACATGTGCTGGCTTATCAAGGTTCTTGTAAAGGTCCCTTTCAGGTGAGGGAAGATGGCGAGAGGTGCCCACCATTCATCCCCTCTCATTCATGTACTTTATTGATATTGATAGATCTATATAGCAGAACCTTTCTGTTACTAAGCATGCTTTCCTATGTGCCAGAGTGCAAAAACTATCTTTGCGCTTTATTTTTTCAGCTTCCTTTTCAGTATTCATTTCAGACCAATGTCCTTCTGGGGGATGAACTGGAACACGGCACACATCTGGAAATGCCGGATACGCCAGATAAGAGATTCCCTATCTCAGACTCAGGTGTTACCTCCACAATGGCTGTCCCGCATGAAGAGCAATTGTAGGGGTCAACTCAAATTATGGGCTGCTCATTACAGATCGGTATGTAAGGATGATGTTGAACAGTATGTGTTGCAGATGGGAAGTCGGTTGCTTTGAGACATAACAAGAGTTGTATTGTACGTAACATGAAGGCAGGGGTGACTACTCTCAGGATTCCATTCTGATTTGTCTGTTGCTCACGAGCGCTACATCTGTGAACTGTCCAGTTTTGATTACACTAGTGTGACTGTCGCTGCCGTGTGATGACAGCTCGTGTCGAATGGAATTGGAGACACAGAAGAAAACTATTCTTTTGCATCACTTGGAGAACGTTGTGTACTTCGATAACATGTCCAGTATACATATTTTGCTTTGATGTAATTTGAAGTAAAATCGGAACCAGAACGAATGCTAGAACTAGCTTGTGGTGATATAATCCATCCACACTGTGACATATTGGGGTCTGGGGGGCCAAGGTTGGCAATTAGTTCGTTGGTAAAATATGCAGCATTGAATATATATGTGCAAAAATAATATCTGCCACAACTGCAGGTATTTAAATTACTGATTACACTTCTCATGTATTCATAATAATTTTACAGCCTGGCCTGAAGGGAGATCGAGGGGGCGTGTACCCTCCCCACTTAGAAACCTGTGGAGATTTTGTGATGACATGTATTCTAAATTATAAATGTAATATTAAAAGAACTAGGACCTACAGTACGATGTGATAGAATATCATATAATATAAATACATTCTCTACAACAGTACGGAACAATGCCGCCACAAAGTCTCAGGTGTTTCCGTCACCACTTGCTCATCAGGGCAGGCGTTTAGTTTACCGCCAAAATCTAAAACTAGAGATGTCCACTCGCATCCCCTTGAGCGCAACGTACCCGACGTAGGCACAGGCTCCGCCTACAGCCAACATGCCAACGCCCCCTAAGAAATTGACCACCCTCCTCTGCCTCCGGTTGCGCTTGACGACCTGGTGGTAAGGGATCCTAGTGAAGGCCACCATGGTGTAGAGCGGGATGAAGATTCTGGGGAAGAGGTAGTGCAGCGCGGAGTCCAGGTGCTTGCGCATCACAAACACTCGACTGTTGACGTGCGACCGCATCTCCAAGTAGTTGTCCATGGACAGGTCCCCAATAGCATTGGTATCCATCCACCGCGTCCTGGCGTACTCGGTCGCCGCGACGACCAGGTCGTTGGAATGCGCCTCCAAGAGCTCGTGGAGGACGAGGCTGTCCTCCAAGCCGGCGTTCAGCCCCTGCCCGAAGAAGGGTACGACGGCGTGGGCCGCGTCCCCCAGGATGAGGGTGCTCCCGGACATGAAGTGAGGACGGCAGCGGAGAGAGATCACGGAGCTGGTCGGGTTGGCAAAGTAGTCCTTCATGAGACGGTCGACGCCTATGAGGTCCACGGAGTCTGGAAAGTGCTTCACAAAGAAGGCCAGGAGGTCTTCCTCGGTCTCGATGGTGCCGAAGACGTCGAAGGGCATGAAGAGGGTCAGGGTGAAGGTCCTGTCCTGGTTGGGCAGGGCAATCATCATGAACTCGTCCCGGGCCCAGATGTGGAGGTGGTTCTCAGGCATGGCGAAGTCGCCCGAGGCCGTTGGCGGCATGCACAGCTCCTTGTAGCCGTGGTTGATGTACTCTTGTTGGTAGTCGAGCCTCCCCCACCTCATCATCTGCCGCCTCACCGTCGAAAAGGCGCCGTCGCAACCCAAGACGAAGTCGGCACTCACCAAGGTTTCTTGGGCCTCCTTCCCCACGTTGAAGTGGAGGGTCTTCTTGTCCAAGTCAGCCCTGTTGAGGCGATACTCGAAGTGGAGGGTCGCCACCTTTTCCGCCTCCGTCAACAGCAGTTCGTTGAGCCTGCGCCTATCTGTGGAGTAGATGGCCTGTCCTTTCGTTCCGTAGGGCTGGACCGAGAGCTTCCCGTCCAACGAGTGGATCATCCGGGAGTACATGGGGATGGAGGCTGCCAGGGCGGCTTCTTCCAGCCCGACGGCCCTAAGGGCCTCCCTGCCGCGAGTGCTCACCGCCAGGTTGATGGAACGCCCCGTGACGCGTTCCTGCTTTCGAATGTCCGGGCGGGATTCGTATACATGGACGTCAAAGCCCCTACGCGCGAGAAAGAGAGCATTGAGAGCTCCCACAGGTCCGCCACCAACAACAGCGATCTTTTTATCTGCCATTCGAAGTTCTGCGAGATTGTAAAATGAAAGTCACTGACTTTTAAAAAGATATTCACTTAATTAGAGTCCTCGTGCCCAGCAATGGAGAAGTTCGTTGAAGCTAACTTGGCTCTGCTTTCCTTGGAACGCGAAACTGAGATAGCTGAAAGCGAGGGGTTTGTTACAAGAAGTTTGGAAAACCCCAAGGAGTTAGAGGCGAAGGGAGTGTGCCTGCAGCGGCTGTATGTATCTTCCCAACGAGTTGGTCTATACGGAAGGCAGGTGGTGACCTTCGAACCACAAGGAAAGGCTATCAATCGACACTTTGTTGCGAACACAATTGGACCTGGTGAGTGTCGAAGCAGAAAAAGGTATCCCTTGCCAAACAGCACTGCACCAAGTCCTTTTGACGTTGCATGTACACAGCGTATGAGCCTCTGCGTGTAGGCGTTGCATTTGGTATGCCACCTTATCTCTCCGTGCCCTTCTCTTTCAAGGTGACATTGTTGGAGTATTCGTTGGAGGCAGGAGCCCTACTGAGAAGCCTCTCTCCGGTATTGTGACGAGGAGCACTGACACGAGCGTGTCTGTGGCCTTCGATGACCTCCAGGAGTTTGTGGACATCTCTGCCCATGATGGCTCCCTGCAGGTGGTCAAGCTGGCCAATGATGTCACCTACAAGAGGATCAAGAGGTAGGGCTGGGTGGCCAGGCTGGCCAATGACAAGGGGGTAGGACTGGGGAGGAGAGGTTAAGAGGATTAGAGAGGGAGGTGGTCAAGCTGGCCAATGACAAGGGGTAGGACTGGGAAGGAGAGGTTAAGAGGATTAGGGAGGGAGGGGCCGATGACAAGGGGTAGGACTGGGGAGGAGAGGTTAAGAGGATTAGGAAGGGAGGTGGTCAGCTGGCCAATGACAAGGGGTAAGACTGGGGAGGAGAGGTTAAGAGGATTAGGAAGGGCTGGCCAATGACAAGGGGGTAGGAGTGGGAGGAGAGGTTAAGACCTCCAAAGGGATCAAGAGGTAGGATTGGAGAGGAGGTGCAGTTGGCGATATTTTTGTAATGTCCGTAGCAACCATCGGTATTGATTCACATGTACATGTAACAGGATCTTGTACACATACTGTGGTCATCACTAACTGAAAAAAAATTTGACATATCATCTGATGCTAAAGCCGTTTCAAATCTTAGACTTAAAGCTGCATTAAGAGATGGAGAGATGGGTTAGGGGAGGAGGTGGAGGTAGATGGATTGGGGAGGAGGGAGAGGTGGCAGTGTCAGTATTGGGGGTGTACTAGTTTCCAATTAATGCACACCCTTCTCTGTGGCCCGTAGGTCGCTGGAAGAGCTGAGGAAGTGCACTCACTCCTCTCCAGCTGCCCACCTGACCACCGTGCTCTTCGGGGAATCCCCTCTGGGCCCTGCAGACTCCAGGCTCCCATCTCTCCCCACCTCTACTGAGGAGGGGGAGGGGGAGGAGGGAGGAGAAAGTTACGGAGTCCACTTTGTCAACCCCTCTCTTGATTCAAGCCAGAAGAGGGCAGTGGTGTTTGCCCTGGGCAGACCTGATGTGGCCATCATCCATGGCCCCCCAGGCACGGGGAAGACCACCACAGTGGTCGAGTTCATCCTGCAGTGCGTCAAGAGAAGAGAGAAGGTAATTGTTAACCTGGGAACTAAGAAGCTATAAAGTCGAAAAAGCGAGGGAAAAAAAAGGGGGGGGGGGGGGGGGGGGGGGGGGAAATTGATCACTGCAACACATCTGGATGTTTGCTTGGAGATGGAAGTTGTTTGAAGCACCAGAGCATAGTGGTTTAAAAATTTATTTTTTTAAGTGGCATTTTAGTGTACATTGGTCATTAGTCTTGCTCACAACACCAAATCTAATATTCATTACTATCTATTTTAATGAGCACATACATGTATTTTATGCATGTACATATAGGCTAGTACTTTATTGAAACTAAACAAGGTCATTTTCTTTAAATTGAGGACTTCTACATGCAGTAATGACTGTAGTTCATCTCATAGTTTGTACATGTACTTATTTCTTTGTTAATTCACTTGTGAGGCTACATTCAACCCACCTGTAGTACAATGATATGAATAGAATTTGCATGTGACATGGTACATGTACTTTGTGCCCTTCAATTTGTGCTAGCAACCTGTTCCTTCATGTGAGTTTGCCCATGCTTACTGGTCTCAGTTACAATAGATGTGTGTGTATGGAGAATAGATGCATCTCTGCTGGGAGAGGAGGACAATGGGGAGAGTGCTGTACATGTGTGTATCTTGGTCAGTGTGTGACCATGGAGGTTGTCTCTTTGTATGTTAGTCACATCTCAGGCCTGTATATACAGTATCATGATCAGTGTGTGACCATAGGGTTGTCTCTGTATGTTAGTCACATCTCAGGCCTCACACAGGTCTTGGCGTGTGCTCCATCAAACATCGCCGTTGACAACCTTGTTGAGAGGCTGTCAGCTGCTCGTGCCAAGGTGGGTGGAGGCAGTGAATGCATGTGTGAGTGAGTGTGTGTGTGTGTGTATTTTCATGTGCGTCTTTTCATGTATGTGTTTTCGTGTGTGTGTATTTGCGTATGTGGATGTGTGTGTGCTATGTGTGTACGTGTATACTACATGTGTGTGCAGGTGTGTTATGTGTACTTGTTTGTGAGTGGATGTGTGCGAATGTGTGTGTATTGATGCTTGCATATCTGTATATTTATGACGTTACATGTACATGTATCTCACCCAATGGCAAAAAGTCTGAGCACTATTTAGAAACAATTAGTATGTATGAAGTGCTAAATTCCCCCACATTTTCAAATTTGTTGTACATGTTCTTGCAAATGAATAGACAACAGTTGCTATTGAAGATCAGTTGCCAATCATTGTCTTGTATGGTTTTGAAGTTACGATGGCGATGGCGATGGCGGGTCCGATGTTATTTTAAATCACTGGAGTGGTATTGTCGGATAATATATCCAATATGCATACCTTGTCTGAAGGTGATACGGCTGGGACATCCTGCTCGATTGGTCGAATCGGTCCAGAAGTTCTCGCTGGATGCGCTCTTGTCCGAGTCGGACTCCACCAGGATAGTTGAGGATGTGAGGAAAGACCTTGAGAAAGCCATGGTGAGATATGTACGCATCATGTGACATCAAACCAGACCTACGTGCACACACACGTGTATGCCATACTGCATGGCAAATTGCACACCTACTGTTGTACCACACCTTCACTGATGCTTCAGCTGCTGCACTCATCTCGCGTACATGTACACACATTCCCTCATCTCAAGATATTTGTGCTACATTTGTACATGTGTGCTTGCATACCAACACATGCACACTTGCACGCTGGCGCATGCACACTTGCACGCACACACATGCATGAACACACATGCGCAGTCACACTTATGCACACACATACATGTACATACATACAAACTTACACACACACACACACACACACACACACACATACACACACATTGACCTCCAATGGCCCGTACCCTGTAGTTCAATTCATCTAAAGCCAAGTCTGCGGGTGAGAAGAGGAAGTGGAGAGGGGAGGCCAGAGGACTCAGGAAGGAACTCCATGAGAGGGAAGAGGTACACTGCAGTAATGCTGACATTATTGCCACCATGGATACTTGTGGACTTACATGTACTAAGTCCTTGTGCACTGTGTTTCTGTGATTCTTCTTACCGTCCAGAAAGCTACAAAGGAGCTTCTTTCATCAGCTGATGTTGTCCTGGCAACCAACACAGGAGCCTCAGCAGATGGACCTCTGAAGTGAGCTGCAGATGTCCTTTGTGTGTACATGTATGTGTGTGTGTATGTGTGTGTGTAATGTGTGTATGTGTGTAATGTGTGTGTAATGTTTGTGTGTGTGTATGTGTAATGACGCTAATTTGCTGTTATCAAGAACGCGCTCCAAAAAGGACAGAATCCAAAATCATCATCTCACACGCATGCGCAATGCAATGTACATGTTACATAATTCCCCTCTTCTTTGAGAATACGCCCACGTATTCATTCAATGTTTGATGTATTTTCCGTAGCGTATTGGTTCTTGTCTTTGTCTAGTGGGGCATCAGTGTTGCTGTTGCTCATCAACTTGCACATCGTCTTGGTTTTCTTCATGCTGCTCTTGATTGTGAATATCTGGTTGATCTGCCACTGGAAGCTCTTCGAAGGTCGGTGTTTCTCTGTAATCTTCTTGGGCATCTGGTGCTAGGTCAGCTGCGGTTGTTTGACCTTCCTCAACCCCCCTCACTTCCTGTCCCACTTCTTGATGTTCTGGTATCAAGGTTTGTGGCCTAAGCTGTTGTGGTGCTTTTGGCATTTCCACCACAATGTCATCTTCTTCCTCCTCTTCCTCTTGCACAAGGGTTTGGGGATTGGTTTGCAACAACTCCGATGCTATCGTTGGATCTTGTGGAGACCTAAGGTGATCCATCCTTACTCCAGGTACACAGCATTTCAGGCAATCAAAATGTACAATCTGCCTATCCCTTTTCTTAACAGTGTGTTGAATCCAATACATTACATCAGAGAGATTTTTCATAATCCGGTTTGGCCCTTGCCAACTCCGGTGAAACTTCAGGCAGTAACCTCGTTTTCTTGGAATGGCTGGGTTCCACAGCCATACTAGCTCACCTTCGTCGAGTGGTTTTCCGTGGATATTCCTGTCATAATATGTCTTCTGTCTTTTCTGCTCCTGACCTGTCTTTTCCCGGACTTTCTAAAAGGTAGCCTCCAATCTATCCTGTACCTCAGTCACATAGTCACAAAGTTCAGAGTGCTTTTCTTTGGATCCCAATCCAAAAATTATATCAACTGGTAGCCTGGCTTCATATCCATGCATGAGCAGGAAAGGTGTGTACCCTGTGTTGAGTGTACACTAGTGTTATATGCAAAACATGCATGCCATTTTTAAATGCGTGTTCCAATCTAAATGGTGATCCTGAAGTGAAGTAACCAAATGTCAACTAGGGTTGTATTAAATCTTTCTATCTCCCCATTGCACGCCGGATGGTAGGGTGTTGTCCTAGTTTTGACAATTTCCATTATCTTACACAACTCCTTAACTCTTTGAACGCCAAGTGCATATAAACATGCATGTTCACAAAACGAGAATTATCTGCCTCACCATTCATGCAGTGCTATGTGTTATATTGTGTTGATCAAAATATGCATGCAATTGCAAGTGCAATACTGACATGCATGCAACCCCATAGACATACAGATGTTTGAACATATGTGGTCCTGGTCGTAAGCACATATTAAGTGTCCATTATAACCCGCTGGCCTATTGTTGCAACAACCCATAATGCCATATACAAACTTGCAAAAGGAGGGAGTGAACAGGCAATGATGTACTACACTGATCTGGGCTACGCATTCTTGTTCTTGGAGTATTGAAGTGATGCATTAGTGAAGTCAAGTGAAATAATGGGGTTCCTTAGCCAGTGTGAGAAGAAACATATGTACATGGACTTATAAGGTTACAATTGCAGCAAGCATATGCATGCATCATAGAGCTGTGACTGATCAACACATTTTTGTACACAATATCTAACTCATGCATGAATGGTGAACGGTTGTGTGTGCATGCATGCACGTACGCACTTGGCGTTCAAAGAGTTAATTAAGCGGAATTCAAACTGGGGTCCTTGGTTGGTCACCAACGACAAGTGTGTACTGGTTCCCTTCACCTGTTTCTGGTGAGGGTTCAAGGAAATCCATTCCAACCATTTGCATGGGGTAACTCGCTGTGATGGAATTAAGTGGTGCCCTGTTCTTAGGTGCCATTGTCTTCCTTGCTGCACAATCCTTGCAGGTGTTACAGTAGCTCTTAGCATCTTTCTGATGGCCTGGCCAGTAGAAACGTTCTCGCAGCTTCTTCAATGTCTTCTCCTCCCCCAGATGTCCTCCAAATGGTCCATCATGCAATTGCCTCAACACCTCTATAGGTTGCAGCTTTGGAACAGTGAGCTGCAATCTTGAACTGAGACAATCCTGACTCTCAAAGCGACGATGTAGCACTCCATCTTCCAACACCAATAGCTCCCACTGTTGGCAGAGTCCTCTAGCAGCCTGTATGTGGCCTCTAATTTGTTCCATTGATGGTTTTAATTTTCCCTGTTCAAGCCGTTTCATGACCGGGCCGATGTCTGGGTCTTGAAGCTGTTGCCCCCTTGTTGTTTGTTTTGCATCAGTGGTAGTCACACTTTCTGGATGATTACTATGACCTGGGCACTTCCGTTGACTGCAACACATCCGTGACATAGCAGCTGCATTAGAGTGTTGCTGGCCCGAACGATGAACAATGGCATTGTCAAATTTGTGGAGCTTTCCCAACCACCTGGCTAGTTGCCCCTCTGGCTCCTTGAAATTGTGCAGCCAGAGAAGTGCCCCATGATCAGTTCTAAGTGTGAATCGTCTACCTACATGTAGCAAGTAAGGTCAAAATTTACTCACAAAGGTGACTACAGCAAGCAACTCTTTGTAACACAGTAGTGTTGTTCCTCTTTAGTAAGTAATCTGCTATCATATCACAAGACCCTTTCTTTCCCATCCTCCACCTGGACCAACACTGCACCCAAGGCTGAGATCACTGGCATCAGTGTCAAGAATGAACGGGTTTGTGAAATCAGGGTACCCGAAAATTGGTGAGGATGTCAGCTTGCTCTGGAGTATTTTAAAGGCTGCATCACAATTTGGAATCCAATATCCTTCCTGGTGAGCTCATGCAGGGGTTTGGCAATCTCTGCAAAGCCTTTTACGAAATGACGGTAATAATTGGCCAGGCCAGGAATGCCTGTAATTCAGTAACACATTTTGGAATTGGCCAGCTGGTAACCTTGGCTGTTTTTGCTGGGTCTGGAGTAATACCTTGATCTGAAACAATGTGAAAGTACGCTCTTTTGGAGGAAAGCACATTTATCGGGTTTCAATTTTAGCCCCGCTGTCTGTAATCATTCCAGCTCTGCTCCCAGGTTAACAAGATGTTCCTCAAATGACTTTCCCATGATAGTGATATCATCTAGGTATACGAGGCATGCTGACCACTGTAGGCCAGCCAAAATCAGGTCCATAAGGTGTTGAAATGTTGCTGCATGACGCATTGCACAGCCCAAAGGGCATGACGTTATATTCAAACAACCCATCGGCCGTACAAAAGGCTGTCTTTTCCCGATCATCTGGATGCATTCCCACCTGCCAGTAACCACTGGCTAGTCCAAGGTGGAAAACCACTCTGATCCCGCCAGTGCATCCAAGGTGTCATCTATTCGAGGCAAGGCGTAAGCATCTTTCCTAGTGACAGTCCTGTAGTCCACGCAGTATCTGAGCGAGCCATCCTTCTTTTTGGCAAGAACTAAGGGAGATGCTCATGGATGCAACGTATCACTCCTTGGTCAAGCATCTCTTGCACCAGTTTCTGACACTCTTCTCGTTGGAACACAGGAATCCATCTGGCTCGTTGATGAACAGGTGCTGCACCTCCAGTATTAATCGTGTGCTGCAGCAATGTTGTCTTTCCAATGTCACTCTGTTTCTGGAAAGACATCAGCATATTTTATAAGTAGAACGTAGATTTGACACTTCTGTTCCCATGTCAGTTCTGGAGTGAGCTTCTCTATCTCTATCAGCTCTCACAAAGCCTGCTTTTTTTCTTTCTGGATATCTTGAGGTCATCTATTTGTGGCTCCTGCTCATCTTCTGCCACCTTCAAACTACCCACCAATGACGTTTGGCTAGACAGGCTAGTGTCCATGTGCTCCATTTTTGCCACAATGTCTCCGGCATAGATCGTAATGGTTTCCGTGCCAGGGTTTAAAACTTGTACTGGAACCGCTCCTTTTTCAGGTTTTACCACAGCATTTGCAACATGGATTCGCTTCTTTATATGGCTGGATGCCGCTTCAAAAATCCATGTACCCTTCTGTAATTCACCATGTGCCATCCCCAGCACTTGTGCCTCATGCTTAGCGGGTATACGAACTGTCTCCTTGATGCTAACAGTAACCGAGGTAACCAACTGTGCTGAGCTTAAACTTGAACCCTGGAACTCACTGCATTTTTGCTTCTGTTGTAATGGAAGGGTCACCCCTCTGCTCTTGACAAAGCAGTCTCCTTGAGCTGGGTCAAGAACACAGCCATGCGCTTGAATAAAGTCCAATACCAGGAGTGCTTCCATTGGCAATTTATCCACGACTATTACGGGGTGATGAAACTCCTCCCTGCCCCGTCTTATTACTGCATTCCTTGCTCCTTTAACCACCAACGGCTCTCCTGAGGCACTCACTAGTTGTTCTTGTCCACTCCAAGGTACTAGTTCACAACCTTCTGCTTCATCCCAAACGTCCTGCATGCCTGAACACTGACACGTCTGCTCCTGTGTCCAACAAGTAACATATTGGTCAATTCCCCAAATACCCACTGATAAAGCAGTTAAAATTAATATTAGTCTTTACTGAGGGGACAGTGAGAATTCTAGGTGCTGTGTTGTGCCCAAACCCAAACCCCTCCTTTTCACAGTGGTAGTTGTAATTGTTGTTAACACCTTTTACACTCCTACAATACTTTGCAATATGTCCAGGTCTGCCACACTTGAAACAGCTGACTCGCTGACCTCGTTCTCGCTTGCCGTTATCTGCCTGAAGTTGGTAGCCTTTTCCAAACAACGCAGGCGTTCTTCATGGTTGTCCAATTTCCCTTTAATTGAAGAAAAGTTATCCTCTTGAGATACCTTGAGTTCTGAAATACCATTCAGTACCTGTTGCGTACTTACAGCCATAGTGCCTGCAGCTTCCACTGGGTTGACACTTTTTGGCTTCTTCCACTGTTTGGTTGATGCTATCCGAGCGTGTTGCTTCCCGTACGGCCTCGTCGAGTGTCTTGGGTGCGCTCTTACGTACTCCAACAGCAAGGTCAGCGTGTTCTTCTAGCAGAGTAAGAAATCGGGAAAGTGCGAACCCTTCAGTTAGGTTTTCGGAACTAGGATGGGCACGAGCAGCAAGTTCTTTGATGTTTTCAGCAACCGTAGCCCATCGCCTCCTTTTCTCTGTTATGCAGAAAGTTATTCCTGATACAGCAGCTGTCTTGATTCCAGTTTGAATCGTCGCATGAGAAGTTCTACAACCCTATCGAAGTCTTTCTTTGTGTCCTCATCGATGACTTCAAACGCGGGTGCAGCTTGGCCACTCAGTTTGGCTTCCAACCATATCAGCTTTTCTGAAGTCTCCCACGAGTATAGCTAACCGTTGGAACTTCCGGAGCCACGTTGTCCAATCCCCGGCACCCGAGAATTCAGTTGGCTGAATAACAGGGCCCCGCGTCTTTTGCTCACCTTCCTTGGACATCCTGCCGACTACGCCAATGTAACGACGCTAATTCGCTGTTATCAAGAACGCGCTCCAGAATCCAAAATCATCATCTCACACGCATGCGCAATGCAATGTACATGTTACATATGTATGTGTGTATGTGAGTGAGTGGGTGCAGCTAGGGTATATGTGCTTGTGTGACGGGGTTGTTCCAACAGATTTTAAAAGGTACAGCACAGTGGGTTCTATGTTGCTTCCTAATGCACAACAAAGTTAGTGGAATATTTTGTATACGGTTTAGAGACGATTCCATTGTACAATCAGTATTGAGGGCAGGCATCACTGTACTCACTTCCCCAAATATGTTTTGCTGGGGGTGTAATTGCGTCTTTCTGTCGCCCACATTTGCAGCCCGAGAACATGTTTTGCTGACAGCAGTTCTGTTCTATATGCATACCCTTGCTGCATCCATTGTATGCGTTGCCATTTCCACCACTATTAGGTATGTTGAAGACAATCATTTTCATTGTGTGGTCATTGACGAGTGTGCACAGGTAAGCAGTGCTTGGCTATGGTGTGGGCTCTCCTTTGGTCTTATCCGTTTGTTGTTGAATGTGTAGTGTGTATAAATATTTTATTATTGGTATTGTGGATTATGCTGTGGGTGTTGTATTTTGTGTTGCGATGCACGGTCTAACCTGCCTAAAGCAGAGACAATCCAGCTCAAGTGTACCCACTTTTCTGCACTACCATATGGCATTGATTAGCAGAAAAGTTAATACTATTTATGATGTGGAACATCAGGGTGACCTATGAGATGATGGGGTGTGGAACATCAGGGTGACCTATGAGATGATGGGGTGGGGAACATCAGGGTGACCTATGATATAATGGGGTGGGGAACATCAGGGTGACCTATGATATGATGGGGTGTGGAACATCAGGGTGACCTGTGAGATGATGGGGTGGGGAACATCAGGGTGACCTATGGGATGATGGGTTGGGGAACATCAGGGTGACCTATGAGATGATGGGTTGGGGAACATCAGGGTGACCTATGAGATGATGGGGTGGGGAACATCAGGGTGACCTATGAGATGATGGGTTGGGGAACATCAGGGTGACCTATGATATGAAGGGGTGTGGAACATCAGGGTGACCTATGAGATGATGGGGTGTGGAACATCAGGGTGACCTATGAGATTATGGGTTGGGGAACATCAGGGTGACGTATGATATGATGGGGTGTGGAACATCAGGTAACCTATGAGATTATGGGTTGGGGAACATCAGGGGGACTATGATATGATGGGGTGGGGAACATCAGGGTGACCTATGATATGAAGGGGTGTGGAACATCAGGGTGACCTATGAGATGATGGGTTGGAGAACATCAGGGTGACCTATGAGATGATGGGGTGGAGAACATCAGGGTGACCTATTATATGATGGTGTGAGGAGCATCAGGGTGACCTATGATATGAGGTAAGGGGTGGGGAACATCAGGGTGACCTACATGTACATGAATGATATGATGGAGTAGGGAACATCAGGGTGACCTTGATGAAGTGGGGAGCATCAGTGTGGTCTGTATCTCATGTGATCACTGTCTGTTGTGGTTTGACCATATGGATTGGGGGGGTGGGTGATATTCCCTTCTGTCCCTCTTGTCCCCAGGCCACTGAGGCCAGCTGTTGGATCCCTCTTCTCAGGGCGCCAAAGTGTGTGCTGGCTGGGGACCACCTCCAGTTGCCTCCCACCATCCTCTCCAAAGAGTGAGTGGCGGCCATTTAAATCTCGTGTGTGTGGATATGTGTGCTGGGCCTCTCAACCAGTCCTCTCCAAGGAATAAGTGTATTCGTGACAGTGGCCACTTGAATCCCACACATTGTTTTGAATAGTAGTGTTGGTTTAGTTGCTTATTGTGATGTTGTGATATGTGGAGGGTGTAGACATGCACATGTAGGAGAAGTTGCAGCATGTGTTTGACCTGTGCAGGCATCTTACCTCAAGAGCCATTAGTTTAACTCGTTTTAATGGTTCTGTAGAAAGTAATCTTTATTTCCTTGCCATTGTACTGTGCAAATTGTTTTTGGTGTACGATTTGTATCAGAAGTGCTGTTTGATGGCTACATGGTTACTGGCAGAGATGTACAATATGTATGTACCCGGCTTGCGATTTGACACACTGTACATGTGATTGTAATGTATTTGCCATCCTCCCTCCCTCCCTCCCTCCCTCCCTCCCTCCCTCCCTCCCTCCCTCCCTCCCTCCCTCCCTCCCTCCCTCCCTCCCTCCCTCCCTCCCTCCCTCCCTCCCTCCCTCCCTCCCTCCCTCCCTCCTCCCTCCTCCCTCCCTACCTCCCTTCCCTCCCTCCCTCCCTCCCTCCCTCTCTTCCTCCCTCTCTTCCTCCCTCCCTCCCTACCTCCCTCCTTCCCTCCCTCCCTTCCCTCCCTCCCTCCCTTCCCTCCCTCCCTCCCTTCCCTCCCTCCCTTCCCCATTCCACATCTGCTTCATGTACATGTAGGGCTGCTAGCGGAGGATTAGAGGTGACACTGATGGAGAGATTGGTACAACTTTATGACAAGCAGGTCACAGCCATGCTGAACGTACAGTACAGGTACTATACCATACATGTGCATACTCCATATACATATACATGTATATGTACACTGTACATATGCATGCACACACGTAGACTGTATCCATTGTCAACACCTGCACAGTGTACCGACAAACAATCAGGCCTTGGCAGAAATTATATTGTAGGCTCAACTTCTCCCTCATACGAGCCCATTGTCTAGGGCCATTCTGGGTGGATGTTTAGGCAATGATCCATACATATGTGTACTTATTCATTATCTCATCTAATAGTAACATAATGAGGATAAGCTCAAAAAGTACATGCAATATATCGAAGAGCTCTCTAGCAAGAGTCTTGAGCTACACTTCGTGATTGGGACAGGAGTGCTGGCATACCAAGTTGAGCCTTACCATACAGACTGCCAGTACATTTACTGCAGCTTTGGACTTGTGACGATTCCCCGTATAACCATATCTTGCGACCTCATTGGCTGTAATTATTTGAGTTTGTTGGCTAATGCTCTAATTAGTGCTCATTTATAGTTAACGGTGCAAACTTGTGTGACAGCACAATATTGTGCAGCTGTATCGATCGAGGAAAGTCTCTAAATGTGCATGGGTTGACCAGGGGTTGCACTTGCGTGTAATTTTTGCTCTGCTGGGGTGTTCAAGGATGCACGAGAAGATAATGGCATGGCCATCGCAGTACCTGTACGGAGGGAAGCTGAGAGCCCATAGCTCCGTGGCAACGCAGCTCCTCAAGTAAGCTCTTTGCGTTGTGCTGATGTGGGCACATTGTGTGTGCAGGCATTTCACTTGGAGGGTTGGGTGGGGGGGGGGGAATTGTTTTATGGGGGGGGGGGGGGAATTGTTTTATGGGGGGGGGGGGGGGGGGGGAATTGTTTTATGGGGGGGGGGTTAAAAGCATGTACATGCAGCCTGTACAATGTATAGGACTCCTTTTACGCATCAACTGCATAAATGCGTGCACATGTACACTGTATGCATGCATGGGAGCATGTACTGTGCAAATGTACACAAATGTAGACACTACAGTGTATGTGTAAAATGTGTGCATGCCTACACATGTACATACGTGTGTACATGCACGTACGCATGATGTGTGAATGCACAGGTATAGACGCATGCACCACGGCATGCATGTGCAAGCACAGTGGGGCAAAATGTGCAGATGCACATGTACGTGCTACACTTGTGCGTGCGCATGTACACGTGTAGGCATGCATGCATTTTACGCATACATGTAGCGTCTACATTGTGGCATTTTACATGTACATGTACATGTAGCATCTACATTGGGGCATTTTACATGTACATGTAGCGTCTACATTATGACATTTTACATGTACATGTACATGTACATGTAGCGTCTACATTGTGGCATTTTACACATACATGTACATGTACATGTAGCGTCTACATTTGTGGCATTTTACACATACAGGTACATGTAGTGTCTACATTTGTGTGCATTTATACGTGCGCCCATGCACGCATACATGTATTGGGCGTGAGAGGTTTGCACCATTTTGTAGGAATATTATGCTGGTGCCAATACATGTACACTGTACACATGTACCCATTTGTGTTTACCCCCCCCCCCCCCACCCTTCCTCTGCATGCTATCAGGGATCTTCCCGGTGTCAAGGAAACAGCGGAGACTTCCCAGGTGCTCTTGTTCATCGACACGGCCGGATGCGACGTGGTTGAACTTGAAACCACCGACGAAGAATCGAAAGGGAATGAAGGTACAGTACCAGGTGTCTTGTCCTCCATTATCACATGTATGACTGGTGTGCATCTTTAAGAGTGGGTCTGTTGGGTCACCTCCTCCCCCTTCCAGTGCATGTATATGTACACTGTATGTACAAGACTATAGCGTTCTCTTACTGTACAGCCTTGCTTACTTCTTGCACTTGTTTTGTCTCATTGCTATGTTCTAGTCATGTACACTGTACATGTACTGTACTTCCAGCACATTTATACATTTCTGTGCTTATCTCACACACCCATACATGTAGTTGCACTGTACCTCTCATGATGGTGTCCACGCGTTTTAATGACCAGTGCGGTACTTGTAAGCAGAAAGCATTCTGGGGCGGGATTGCGTGGCCGCAATGATGAGCCACTCGCACCTTGCGTTGCAGGTGAGGCAGACTTGGTGTTGCATCACGTCAAGTCCCTGATGGAGAGTGGTCTTGGTGCCAAGGACATTGCAATCATTGCACCCTACAACCTTCAGGTGCTGTAATCTTAGTCCTGGTTCTGTCTATGCACATGTGAGCACGCACACACATGCACGCACACGCATGCACACACACGCACGCACGCACACATACGCCACACACACACACACATTCACACACACACGTGTTTACACACACATGTACACTTGCATACATTTTGTGTTGAGAGTGGGTGAAGGGATGAGGGGCATGTGCATACTCATTTGTACACAGGTGTATGGTGGTGTCACCTTTCTGTGTCTCTTTGATGTCACCTCTCGATGATGTCACCTCATTCTCTCTACGATGTCACCACCACCTTCACAGGTGGACTTGATTCGTCAGAGGGTGGAGTCGCTTGGCTCTGGCCACCCGGAGGTGCACACTGTGGATGGATTCCAGGGCAGAGAGAAGGAGGCAGTGATCATCTCCTTCACTAGATCCAATCCAAGGGGTGAGGTAGAGGGGGTGGGGTCTGCATGGGAGCAGAATGATAGCATGGGAGTAATGGAGCGTGTGTTAAGATAAAATTTGTTGCTTAGAATACCCATTTCCTTGTACAGTATCTATTGTATTGTCTGTTTGAGATTAATTCAATAGGATACCTAATGGCTTTACTATCGTTGTGTGGGGAGCGATTTGTGTGTGTGCAGTTGTGTGTGTATGTGTGTACATGTATGTGCGTGTGTTATGTGTGTTTGTGTGTGTATGGGTTGTATACAGTGTATGTTGTGTGTGTACATCTATGTGTGTGCATGTGTGTGTGTGTGTGTATGTGTGGGTGTGTGTGTGTGTGTGTGTGTAGTACTATGTGTGTTTAAATTTCCTTGCCCTCCATAAGGTGAATTCGGATTCCTCAGAGAACAGAGGAGGACCAACGTGGCCATGACTAGGGCCAGGAGACATTTGGCACTAATTGGGGACTCCGAAACAATATCTAAAGAGCCCTTCATCAAGGGCCTGATAGACTACTGTCATAGCCATGGACAAGTGCTAAGTGCACATGAGTACCTCCATGGTGAGAAGCTAGGGAGGAAAGGGGGGGGGGGGGGGGGGAGGGGGGTCTGGGTTTCTGAAACAAGCAGCAAAGGGCTATTTACAGTGCGCTCTTAGTATGTCATAGTGTTTTGCTCATAGCACTGTACGTGTGCAGGAGGGTTCACTGTCTACATTACACTACTTTGAATGTAGTTTTTCATATAAATATGTAATTACATACATACAGTATAATTAACCTGCTGAAGCACCTCAAATGACACTATACAGTACAGTACATATGGGAAAATGAAGTGAGATGAATATTGTGATAATTACTTACCGCTCTGTAGGGAATTGATTAAAATCCAATAAAATCATGAAGGACTCATAATTTCAGAACCTATCATACTGTAAGTGATTATACATGTACACTGTCATGAATACATTTCATGAGGATAAGTAGGTGTGGATCCAGTGTACACTGCACATGTATCAGTACGACATGTGTGAGCACTGTATATCTAAGACATGATATATCCTTCCAAAATGGCTGATTGGCATAATAATACATGTAGGTATTAAAGTTTGTAATGATTTTAGAGGTTATTGATTTAGTTGTTCAGTTGATAGCCATAATTCTGAATCTTAATTTGCTTGAACTGTGATTTGTGCAGGGTACGATAGCGGGCTGGATTTTTGGCTCCATTTATTCACCTGTGCAACAGTAACAGGAAATTTTAGATGTGTACATGTACATGTACGTATCATGCATGTGAAAATAGCACTGCATGCAGCCATGTAGTCTGTTATGATCAAAGGCCCCCCGGGGTTATGTGCAACCAGATTCATCGTTTGAGGAAGGACACCACTATAAACCTAAAGCGAAGAAGCCTGCGTCGGACCAGGCTGCTGCCAAGAGCGATAAGATCACCAGACCTCGTCCTCCCCATGCTGACCGGGGGCACGGGGGGCCTGGAAATAAGGACAAAAAGAAGCAAGTGAACAGACCTGCAGTGACACAACCTGTTGAACCAAGGTACGGTGCTTCTGTGGGGGGGGGGGGGGGGTGGGGGGGGGGCCATTGTTGATGTGAGGCTTGGTGCTACTAATTACACCCCTCCCCCCTCCTGCCTCCTTCAGTGTATCAGTTGAAGGGCTTTTTTTACAATGTGCCTTTTTGTTAGTTACAAAAATACTGACATCAAGGGATTAGATGAATCAAAGAACAATCTTTCTCATGCTTTTTTAAGCAACTTTAGCAAAGAAAACATGTACTAAATACAAGTGTATATACACGTACATGTATGCATACATGTGGGGATACATGTATGTATTTAGTACATGTGTTTTCATACTATATGCATGTACATACTGTGTACACTGTATTTGTGTGTGTGTCTGTGTGTGTGTGTGTGGGGGGGGGTTCATGTACAGTGTATATGTTTATTTGGGTGTGAATATATCTGGATTCACCCGCTAACTCAGCACACACATGCACACTCATCCACAGGTGTGCTGTTGTTAAACAGGGAGACGTAACTGGTGTAACCGCTGACGACGAGGCCACGGCCACCATTAGACAACAGCTCGAGGAGTTTGTGCAGTGCAGCGACCAGACCAATATGTCTTTCCCAAGCACTCTCACGCCCGGGGAGAGGAAGATAGTGCACGAGGTGAGGAGCAGTGAAATTAGGGGGGGATCACCCTGCACTCGTGTGTGCACTGCCGTGTGACTGTCATGTGACCGTGCTCTCTTGTGTGGCTTGCAGCTCTGTGAGGGGATGGGACTCACCCATGTCAGCACTGGCGTGGGCAACACACGCTACATCCAGGTGGGTAAACCTGAGCGCGGTGAATTTGAAAAGAGAGCTGATGCTAGCAAGAAGGGAGTCGTCGTGAAGGAGGTGAAGCCAAGCGATCCGCAAAAGACTCCCCAAGAAGCAGTAGTTGGTACCAGGCATAAGGGGGAGGCGGTCGGCAATGTTGAAGCTGCAGAGCTGGCCGAGTTAGGCACGGTACCCACACTAGCAGCCACTGGCACGTCAGATGACAATGATGAGGGGGGCTCCAGCGGTTCTACCGAGTCTGATGAGTGCCATATTCGTATGCCACTCCTGAATGGTACTGTCCGTGTTAAGCAACTTTGGTTGGCATCGGGAATTAAGCAACTTTGGTTGGCATCGGTTCCCTTTCGTGAGGGTTTTTTTTTTTTTTGTGAATGCTGTAGATGGATGCAGCCCATAGTACCAACACAATGCAGCAAGATAGAAACATACAGTATGCTATCTTATCCCAAATATGTACATTAGTGTCAGTCAACAATGCATTCATTACTTGAAAAAAGACTACAGTGTATATGGCTCTACAGTGTGAGCCACAGTGCCCTTATATTTGAACAGCAATAAGCTATTGTTAATTAATTGCCTATAGTAAATTAGAACTAATAGAGGCTTATTTGCCTTCCTGTACATTTACAGCTGTATTTGGTATTCTTCTTGAATTATTATATTTGAAAAATCTTCCTTAACAATTATTTAAGTGTGAATGTACCATAGTTCATGCTAAGTTTGCATGCGTGTGACTGTTGAAGAGCTACAGTGTGCTTCAGTACTTTTGGTATTGCCAATAGGATCAAGTACAGCACTGCATAGCAACACATTACTGGAGTCTTACTAGTATTTATTTCATGTAGGTGAGACTAAAATCGCTGCTGGGGAGAAGGTTTGCGAACTGTGTCAGAAGCATGTGCTGTTGGCCAACTTCATCACTCACCAAGCCAGGTGCTCGAGGCTTCACACCAACCCAACCCCGGACCCTAGCACGTGCTCCAAGAGCACGCAAAAGAAATCATCTTCCAAGTCAAAGAACAAAGAGGGTTCAACGCAGTCTCCTGTGTTGGGTGATGGGGATGATCTGGACTCCATGCTGGCTGAACTATCACTGTCTGACAGCAAGTGCAAATATTTCAACTGCAAAAAATCTGTGAATCTTGTCTCTCAACGGTGTTCGTTCTGCAACGGTCGCTTCTGTATGGCGCATGGCATACCAGAGATCCACGGGTGTGAAGAAGCTGCAAAGAGGCACGCCCGACATGAAGCGATCAGCCATGAACCCAAATCCAAGAAGACCCTTGACCCCACCAAAAGGGCGCACCTGCAGAGAAGGCTTGACAAGAAGATTGAAGAGGCAACGAGTGGACGCCGTGTGAAGCATGTCGGAAAGTGAGTGCACTTGGACGTATGGGAAGCAGTGCTGGGTGTCAGGTGGGCACCATGGCTTATGGCCGGAAGCGTTATCACTGTGTGTACTGATGATGGATAGATAATTAATCTTTTGCATGATTTTCTTTGTGTTAAATTATGTCACACAATCTCTCCTGCTGTAAGAACATCAACAGTGATGGGGGACTATAAGCCACGTGTACGGTGGCCCGGTTGGTCGCGCTCTGAGACACTTGCACCGCGCACTAATCGAGGTTTGCACCGCGCACTAATCGAGGTTTGCACCGCGCATTTGCACAGCGCATTTGCACAGCGCATTTGCACAGCGCATTTGCACAGCGCATTTGCACAGCGCATTTGCACAGCGCACTACTATGGGATGTCTGATTTGTAGGTTACGTCATCATATATATATTTATTAAAGCGCGGTCCAAATCCTATCTTGTTCTTAATGATGCACCGCAACGATCCGGAGATTGAGAGTAAGGCAAAGCTGATGACGCGGGCTTGTTGTAATACGTAAGAATAATCTGTACACATACATACAGGACTCATCGTGCGGTATTGGAGGCAACACAAGACCGTTGCCGTGATATTAGCTTATTTGCGGCTTGCTCATCGTGTATCTGTGAGGTGAGTTTCATTATTCCATTGAAACAAGATCCTTTCATAATTACTGTAGTGCGGACGTGTTTATAAAATCTCAATCTGCCCACATCTTACTGGATGTATGAAGTGTGTGTGTGTGTGTGTGTGTGTGTGTGTGTGTGTGTGTGTGTGTGTGTGCGCGCGCGTGTGTGTGTTTGTGTGTGTTTATGTGTGTGTGATTGTCCACCCATACATGATTGTTCTTTGGGCATGTGTGAGGACTAGCAGTGGGAGGGACATAATCATTGTCACCAGTGACCTACGTGCATTGTTTGTGCATCTTCATTATATAGCCTGACGTGGCTTAAGAAAAAGTTGTCTCAACTCGGCCTTAGAAGGCACAACTATGTTGAAACTCACCTTCCACTGTTGTACCAAGCCATTCGAGTTAGTCCTATAAGCTGAATTTATTGGCATGCAATGCAACATCTTGTTTTATTCAACAACAGAAGGAATTGCAAACTTCAAATAGGCTTCTTGGGTATCGATCAATGTGGAAATTGATACAAACGAAGTATGGATACACTGTAAAAAGGTACAAATGTGGATACATGCATGTACTAGTGTGTGTGTGTTCATGTTATATATTAGGTGCATGTCATGTATGTAAGAATGCTGAGAAAGGTGTGAGTGCATGTGTTCCTGTAGCTGTGTGTCAAGATGAGTGTCTGCAGGTCTACTGTCATGATGTTGTTGGCTGTGATGGATCCTGAGGGTACACGGCAGAGAATGATGCATAGGTTACAGCGAAGAACATATGAAAATATGGTGAGGCATACTGAACATGTGCATTGTATAGGTGAGCATTTCCTCCTAGGGGCCCAACTGGTGTTGGCACATGGATGGCTATGACAAGCTGAAGCCCTACGGCTTTCCTATTCATGCTTGTATTGATGGGTACATATTCACTTGCTATTCCTTATCAGCTAGCTATATGCATGCAAATGCTTCCTTAGATTTTCCAGGAAGATCATATGGCTTGAGTTATCTACTACCAATAACGACCCTGGTGTAGTAGCTCAATACTACTTGACAGCTGTATTTCAGTTAGGAGGTAGGTTTGTGGTAGACATTGTTGTGGTATCAATTCCTAACTTCTATTAACACCTCTGCCTGTGTATGTGTGTGTGTTTGTGCATGTGTGTATGTGCATGTGTGTGTGTGTGTGTTTATGTATGTGTGTGTGTACGTGCATGTGTGCATGTGTGTGTGTGTGTTTGTGTGTGTGTGCATGCGTGCACAATACTATCAGGATGTCCAGCTCGCATGAGGAGTGACCATGGAACTGAAAACGTAACTATTGCTACTTGTCAGATGGCTTTTAGGCACTATCACGGTGATCGCTATGCTGGAGCTAATAGTTTTATATTTGGAAGCTCAATCAGGAATTGCGTAAGTTGTATTGGTGATATTTGTGTGCATGCACACTCATAAGATGCTATCATGCAGCGTATAGAAAGCTGGTGGTCCAGGCTTCGAAATTTTAGAATGGAATGGTGGATCGATCTGTTTAAGGTGTGATTATGCATTATATTTGGATATTGCGTCTTAAGCTCATATTTTGTCCAATTATATAGACCTTGGTTGATAATGGTCTCTATGATTGTGATGTTGAACATCAGTAGTACGTTTTCAAAAACACTATGTTACTTAATACATAACATTTCAACATACATATAGCCACACTGCTGGATATGTATTTGGACCTCTTTTGCAACAAGAATTGAAGGAGTTTAAGGATATGTGGAACTGCCATAGAATTAGGCGGAACAGGTTTGCAGCCTGCCCGTGTGATGTCCCAGATGATGTGTATAACCTTTACAGTTTCATGGGTAAATCATGACACCTTAGTAAGGTCTGCATGTGTTTATTATGTTTCTACTTTTTCTCCAATTTGTTTAGGTGAGGATTACAGGCAGAGTATTGATCCTGGGTTATTGGCACACTGCATGGTGCATTGTGCACACAATGCACCACCTTTTTACCCGCCAGAGTTTCAAGTCCTTGCAGATAATTTATTGTCTGACCTCTTCCTCACCCAAGGACAGATAACTGTTCATAATTGCAAAGCAGTGTATTTATATATGGTTTATGAGTTGTCTACTTTACTGTAAAATTACACGGCCAGTAAATCCTAACGTTAAGCGTAACGCGCGCGCGAGCACACGTCACAACTTGTGGGAACGAGAGGGGATAGTGTATGCCTGATTTCCCCTATATCAAACAACAATATATTCGCAGCATCTCCAAAAGGTTTTCTTTGTCCCATGTTTTATGAGTTTGAGCGGAATAGAAAATGTTTACACCTACATGTAGTACCGCTCGATTTTCAAAAAGCACAACGATCGAAATATGTCGTCACTCGGATATTTCCGTAAAAGCTGTGAATCAACACGGACGTGTATCATTTTATATGATGTGACGCAGACGTATGTCAGATTTACGGAGCGGTCACATGACACAGGAAAAGGGACAACCGGATCACTAAAGGCAGAGATAATCATCAGACATCGAAACACCAAAACCGCAATAGCTCCCAAGCGTGCATATGTTCTCTTCTCCACTGTCACCAACATGATATCGATTTGGTTTCCCCTTACAACCAACTCTATGTCTCTAATCCATATGAATATCTTATCAAAGTGATGCTGCAGCATAAAAGCATGTATACATGTATATGCTTCTGATATGAATAAGCTCAATACAAGAGCTACTTTTATCTAAAAATAGTGCAGTATGAAGGAAGAAAAGAGAACCGTTATGCCAGACAATTGGCCCTTGTTTGTTCCAGTTGGCCAAAAACTCGTTCCCTTTTTACACACCATGGCCTTCAAAGCGCTGTTAAACGATACACGTGATCGACAAATTCTGACATAAAAGAAGTGGTTTTTGCCTTGTTCTTTGTAAAAAGTTAGTGTTTCACGTACAGTACTTCTTGCATACCAGTATTTCAGAGGAGTAGGCCTAATTGCTAATTTCCACTTTTGTGTGGGCGGCACATGCAAATACGATGGTAGGTTGCGAGAGCGGTATTTGAAATGCACCCATCGTTGCCTATTGTGCATGTTTATATATGTATAGGATCCTCCCAAACGCATCAAATCCAAAAACGACTCCACGGTGTTCCAGAAGAAAGTGATGGAGTACCTGAACCAGCAGTCCAAATCCTCAAGCACTGATGCAGCCACCAAAGAACCGATACTAACACGGGAGAAACTTATTAATAAGTACCAGGCTTGCACAAGTGCAAAAAGGAGATCGTCAGATCGTGATCAAAGATCTACAGAGGAGAGCCTGTTTGGAGTACGTATAGAAATTTATGTTTAACATTAAACAATGATTATTTACCCCACATACTATATTCTGGCTTGAAAAGATGAAAGTGTGCCAAATGGAGAAGACTCGCAATAAAACCTACAAACGCATAGGTGACTGCCTAAGGGTATCAGGATTCAGGTCCACCGATACCTACAAAGACACACTGCAGAAGGCTACTTCTTCGTTTGATGATGCTGCACAGGCAGATGCTGGCACCCTCATTATTAGCATGGGCAGAGTGGCTAACTGTCCACTGCAGAATGGGAAACCATGGACCCTGGGTGGCTACCTCGATGAACTTGGAGGTAGTAGGAGGATTACTATCGGAGTCTATCTTCCTGTGAGTATACTTGTGTATATGTATTTACATCACCGAACTATATATATAGAACGACACATCTTCAGATGAACAGTCATCAGGCACACCTCAACAAGGTAGAGCAGTGTATAAGGCTTCATATCATTTTAAGGTGATAAACTGTACACCCATGTTCCCAAAAATAAGGTACTCCAAACGATGCACGTCGACGTGGAAGGGGTAAATCTTGCCATGCATGCTGTACCAGCATGGCATAACATTTGTCATGCATTTATAGAGTGTGACCATCGAGAGGGCAGTAAAAGACAGCGACTGCATACAAATGTTATTGACCTCACTGAAGGTTAGACATATGGGATCTTATCTGCGATAAGGGACCTAGGGCATACATTATTAAATTTCCAGTGTACCAATAGTAAGGTAACCCACTTGCATTCAAGTGTATGGCTAATAAAATTTTCAGAGCCTTACAACTCCCATGACAGATACTTCGATTATCAGTTTGTAAGAAACAATGTGTAGAGGACATTTCAGACTACTAGAATATCAAAATATTGAAATTTTGAAAAAACATGGGTTAGGTCCCTTTTGGCGGAAATGATCCCATATTGTTACTTAATGCTGTATGAATGCTCATTCAGTGCTAATGCATACATGTACTCCCTAATGCTGTAGCATATCGCTAACTGAGTTCCCTCAACCCCTGTCATGCATCTATACTAATTGACGGATAACAGTTTTGCCCAAAAGGGGTCAGGCGGCAACCTGGTGACAGGGTGTACCCATCAGGCCAAATCTGGGACCAAGGTAGCGCTGGCTTGCCTTGGGTGCGACCAGACGTGCCACTACCATGACGCGGTCATGGGTTTGACGTGGTTGGTCAGGGTAGAAGCCCGAAGGGTGCCGCCTGCCATTGATGTATGACATGAAAATCAGTGTACAAGGTACAATCAATGACAAGCGGAGTGGTGGGTGGGTCAGCAATATTCAGGTCGTCCATAGGCAGGCTATGAGACTGAATGGCTGCTTTCCCAAGAACACCATTTATATATACATAAAATACCTGGAACCAGACAGAGACAATGTAATTTGGGGATAGGTTGTTAGAGGGGAGGGTGCAGACAGAGAGGCAGGCTTGACCTGCTAACCCTAGACAAAGCCCCCTTTCAACATACTATATGCTTCCCATGCCCTATCAAAGCTGGAAGGGGTGGTGCACGACCATTCGCCCTTCATCAAAACATTAAACATTGTTTACTCCCTAAACAAAATCACTATATGTAAAATAATCCTTTGCATTTTGCGTACATAAATATTCCCATGGTCAAGAATCAGTTACTCTGGATGAAGAAGATTCTGTTCCCCGGGATAGAGAAGATTCAGGAGAACATTCAGTTCCCCAGGATGCAGTTCCCCGAGAAGATTCAGTTCCTCGGGATGCAGTTCCCCGAGAAGATTCAGTTCCCCGGGATGCAGTTCCCCGAGAAGATTCAGTTCTCCAGGATAGAGTTCCTCAGAAATGTGGAGAATCAAAAGGTGCTATGGCTTCCCAGAAAGGTGATCATTTGCTTTGTGGTTAGCTTTATGATCTAAGTTGCAAAGGTGTGTCAAACATACCAGACCTCCCTTACAAAGAATTGAGGTCACCTAAACCCCCCCCCCCCCCCCCCCCTCTCCCTGTGACTAGTAGCATGGCTTATGGCCAGCATCATGGTATTCACTGGTAACAAGCATGTATCATTGGTCCCTGTTGGCTGGGTAGCAAACACACATCTGTGAAAGCTGACTGTTAACTAAATTGCTCTCTCTATTTTACCTAGACGAGTTGATGATACCATACGAGAACCTGGAGGTCACTGAGGTGACATTAGGTTCTGGAACATTTGGTGTTGTCGTCAAAGGGGTATATCTGGGCACAGAAGTTGCCATCAAAATGATCAAGATGGATGATGATATGAACCTAAAGACCCACCTAGAGGTTCAGATCATGAGGTTAGCCTGTACTAAAGAAAAGGGAGAAACAAAATATAAATCTCACAAACAATAGACAACTTCGGCATCCAAACATCATTACACTCATGGGCATCAGCAGCAATAAGAGCGAACTTCTCATAGTCATGAACCTGGTGAATGGCTTCAATGTGGATCAAGTGATTTTCAAACAAGCATTACCTGTAAGCAACCATGTATATTTTGAATGATGTCTAAATTATGATATTAACACAGCTTGACACAAATACTGTAAGAAGCATCGCTGTGCAGATTACCAAAGCTTTAACCTACATGCATGGCAGGAGTCCCAGAGTTATTCACCATGACATAAAGCCATCTAACATCATGGTAAGTGGTTATGTTAAACCTAAAAGTTGCATGCATTCACAATACATTATATACAGGTTACTGGAAGTCATCATGTCTTTGTGTGTGACTTAGGACTGGCAAAGTTGCAAAACCATCTAGCTACTATCAAAACATCAAAGGGGTGTGGTGCAGGCACCGTGCCCTACAAGGCCCCAGAGATGTTTTATGATGGAAAGAGATCAACTCCCGCAGACATATATTCTTTTGGATGTGTTCTTATAGAACTCACTACATCCCGCAGAGTCTGGGGTACAATGGATGGTTACCAAATCACTGCTAAAGTATGTGGTTCATATCAATTACTACCTGAACCACCATCCACTGATGCAGTACCAGAGCCTTATAAGAATTTGTGTGCACAGTGCACACGACTAAATCAAGCAGAACGTCCAAGTGCACTAGCAGTTCTGCACCAGCTTATGGCACTTTGACTCCTTCATTTATCACCCCATGATACAGTGTATTTTATCGACATATATCACATCAAGTCACATTCTTGTATTGTTAATTGTCATTGTATTTATTAAATGCATACATAAGACAAATGAATAAAATACATGAGTTTATCACATCCGTGGACAACCCAGCAATCAGCATGATCAGTGATAAGGAGACATAACTGATTTAAACACTTCATGCCACCTGATATACCCCCACACTCTAGCTGCTGAATGCACAACATGAGAATACATACACCTGTGTATTTGTGTGTGTGTGTGTGTGTGTGTGTGTGTGTGTGTGTGTGTGTGTGTGTGTGTGTGTGTGTGTGTGGCCTGGGTCCATAGGGAGCTTGCACCCCCTTGCCTGGTTTCGAGTTCTTCAGCAATGAACTTGACATAGCAGTGTAACCACATTTTGGTTGAATTTTTAAATGTAGAGGCCCAGAAAATCTTTTTAGACCTGTAAACACACACACATGCACACACACACAAACAATCAACATGTACTGCTAGCAGAACACATGCAGTACTGATAGAAGAACACAGAAGTCCGTTTCAATAGGTAGATAAATGAAGAATAGAATTGATGAGCTGCTAATCAAATACAATGCATGTGCATATTTGCGGATGTGTAGGTGCATGTTGTATAGCCTATGTGCTATACAACAGCAATGTGCATTATTACGCACTGTCTACCTCCCCCCCCCCCCCCCGTATAGGATGAAGCCATAGGTGTGTTATACATGTACACGCATGCACATACATTTACATGCATGCACACATAGGTGTGTGCACATAAGGGGTGTGAACCAGCATGACAGCGCAAATAAGCTAATATCACGGCAACGGTCTTGTGTTGCCTCCAATACCGCACGATGAGTCCTGTATGTATGTGTACAGATTATTCTTACGTATTACAACAAGCCCGCGTCATCAGCTTTGCCTTACTCTCAATCTCCGGATCGTTGCGGTGCATCATTAAGAACAAGATAGGATTTGGACCGCGCTTTAATAAATATATATATGATGACGTAACCAACAAATCAGACATCCCATAGTAGTGCGCTGTGCAAATGCGCTGTGCAAATGCGCTGTGCAAATGCGCTGTGCAAATGCGCTGTGCAAATGCGCTGTGCAAATGCGCTGTGCAAACCTCGATTAGTGCGCGGTGCAAACCTCGATTAGTGCGCGGTGCAAGTGTCTCAGAGCGCGACCAACCGGGCCACCGTACACGTGTTCAGATTGCTAAGTGCACTTGTCACAGTTCCATTACTCTGACAAGTTTATCAATGACTATGTAAAATCACAATTCAAACTCTATCTTTAAAGCCTTCACGGAAAGGCCTTTGATGAATGTTTTTTCTCATAAAAGCTGTCTTTACACAACTGAGCTTGTAACCATGGCTGCTTGGTTATGCTGCACCTCATCTGCTGCAGAACCATTCTCTCTCACGCGGTACACATCATAGTGACCAGTTATTGCCCACTGGTTAACGTATGAGGGAGGGATGGGGGGGGGGGGGGGGGGGGGGGATTCTCTCAATCATCTCTACTCACATGTTCTCCTGTTCGCACCACCAGCCATGCAGATATTTTTTTCTTCCTTTTTATTGACTCTCGATACTATGCATGTAGTAATCAATTAACAATCTATTGCCACATCTTGAAATTATTTCATGTCTGTCACATACATGCAGGTATGTATACACCAGGAAAGTATAAATGACACCATGCTACACTGCTTGTACAGTTTGGACAGGTTTCATTAGAAGGATAGGTCAACTCCAGGCTGCCACTTGACACACAGACATTAGCTTTGGCTCTGCTAGTTTCACAACTTAAACACTAGGAAACAGGGCTCAGTATTAAACGAATAGGTAACGATCCAAATCTCTGCCCTGCCTTGTGTTCATAGGTCTTCTTTGGGCATCGCACTAGTACCCAGTGACTCACAGGAGCCTTGCATGTTGGTATGGGAAAATTGGGGGAGGGGGGGGGGGGGGGGGGGGCATCAGCTATATAATCATTTTTGGTTTTGGCTGTTGAAATTGGTCCTATGGTTCCTCTACTATACACAAATTAGGTAGGCTTCAAAGTGTAAAACTGCACCTTTGCCATAATGCACAGCTCTTTGACTTAGATTCAGATGTATTCTAGGTACTTTGGGCATGATACAAACATACATGTAGGTTTTTTATGAAACTGCACCACCTGCATGTGCATGTATGTGCATCATTCGTTGAACTCATAGGTGCCTAAATCATGCAGAGGTGGTGGTTTCTCTAATAAAATGTCACACTGAGTTTTTAAATACTGTAGTTAGAGAGCACTGTCTTTCTTTCATCTCTTTGCTCATAATGGTATGCCAGTGGAAATGCTGAGGATCGAGGCGAAATACCATCTTAATTTGTAATGCCCGGATATTGCCAAAACAAATACTCGCGGTGGAAAACCATGCAGATATCCATGATCCCCAGCGGCAGACGCTTAGTTTCGTACCCAGACCCACACTCGCAGCTACGGACACCGCTACGCGAGAAGTGGTCTGGTAAACTGCCTAACTAAATTGGTTCTACGTCCGGGCGATTTTAAGCGTACAATCAGAATGAGAATAATTACATTCCAATAATCGCTTAAAATCGCCCGGACGTAGAACCAATTTAGTTAGGCAGTTTACCAGACCACTTCTAGCGTAGCGGTGATGTAATCCATCCATATAGCTGCGAGTGTGGGTCTGGGCAACTACATGTATCATATATTCGGCAAGGGAAGAGCAAAATTACTTTTTAGCGTCGCAGTACATCGATCTATCATCTGGCTGGTCATGTTTTAATATCGTACATACATTTGAGCTTCGACCGGTGTCACAGAAAATTTGACGCGGCGTCCAAATTTCCGAAGTACTAATTTCCTTGTGGCGGATAAGGCGTTTTTGACACGTTGCAACCTAATATAAGTTCAGTTAACAAGTTTGATGCTACGACCAAATTAATTCTATGACGTGTCAATTTTAATCAAAGATTCGAGACCATAGGAAAACTGACAAAACAACGCGGGGAAGTCCGGAGGAAGGTGGGACTTGTCGCAATGGCATCGCTCCCTGA
Organism: Ephydatia muelleri; assembly: GCA_013339895.1. Lineage (NCBI taxonomy): Eukaryota > Metazoa > Porifera > Demospongiae > Spongillida > Spongillidae > Ephydatia > Ephydatia muelleri. Next base: position 5,599,894 of record JABACO010000003.1, read on the forward strand.
GTTACTGGCAGAGCTGAGAGGGAAATTTGATGTCAGCACTTTTAGCAACCTCAAAAAATCAAGTGGGTGAAGCATTTAGTGTGCTTAGCATTTTAAAAGTCTACTGTTGCGTTCTTTTCCGTTGTGCTAACTAGCTCAGACATCAGACAGGCAGTACTGGGCAGAAGCGTTTCGCCGCTTGTTTGTCGAAAGCCACCGCGATGGACGGGACGACCTGCTGTTCTTCGTCAGGCTGAAGGTCTGTTGCTTATTACTAAATCCGCGCCACGTGACCACGGGAAATATCCTATTGCCCAACATTACGGCCGTAAGAGGGACAGTACGACTGAATAAGTAATCCATAACCAACGCACTTGCGTTTCGATCAAAGTGTATAAGTGTGACCCTAGGATAGCGTCATCACGAATGCATGCGTGTGCGTGAGCGCGCGCGCGTGTGCGTGTGTGTATGTGTGTGTGTGTGTGTGTGTGTGTGTGTGTGTGTGTGAACACATTATGTAACCCGCTATGTGTTCATCTTGCAGAATAAGGACAAGGTGGTGGATGTTGCAAGGAGAGAAGCTAGCCTGACCCTCCCAGAGTAAGTCATGTTGGGTTATGCAGAGACCTAGAGAATGCATATAAGGTATCTGTATGTATTTGTGCACTGCTAGTATGGCATTTATACAGCTAAGTGTGTGTATATGTGTGTGTAGTGTATGTGTGTGTGGTGTGTAGTGTATGTGTATGTGTGTGGTGTGTGTATGTGTGTGGTGTGTGTATTTGTGTAGTATATGTGTGTGTGGTGTGTGTATGGTGTGTATGTGTGTGTATGTGTGAGTGGTGTGTGTACTGTATGGGCATATGTGTGAATTGTATGGGACTTGATTTGCTAAAGGTGATGGAGTGCTTTGTTCAACATGTGCAGAAGCGACTGTCCATGGGCTTAATTGAATTTTCGTAACAAAGGTGCACTGAGCATGCTGGTGTTTGGAGAGTGCCTTGTGGTAGATGAGTCCTGTCACGTTTGTAATCATGCAGTGGGCGTGACTTACGTTCCCCTCCTTCCCATCCCTCCTTCCCACCCCCAGTATCTCGGATCTTTCCTACCTGTGGGAGGAGACTCTCTACCTGAATCTCATCCTCCATGAAGTGAGCAGATTCATGTGTGTTGCATGTATCTGTTCATGTATTTCAAATGATGATCACTGTTTCAAAATTGATTTTGCAGTTTGCTTCAATGGGGCATGATTTATCTCCACAGATGTGCAATGATTGTTTGGGTGCCCTATTTGTAAGCTTTTGGTTGGCCATAGTGAAGCTTCCCATAGTGAGGTTTTTTTTAATTAAAAAAAAACTGAAAGACATTAACAAAGCTGAAATGAAAGGAATTGATTTCCACATTCTGCTAGCAATACACTAGCACGCTGAGTTTAAGCACTAGCTTTTTAGTTTTGACCATGCAAAATGAGACCTTTAGAAAATTATGTAAAAACTGTGCACAACCTAAGGTCCTAGCCAGTACAAGTTACGTTTATAAAATGTCAGGCCTTAAGTCAAATTAAATTGTTAACTCCGAAACGCACTGTAAAAATTACTATCCAATGCAGCGTAAGCCAACAAATGTACTATTCACACCTATCTACAAAATGAATTTCAACCCATTGTTTTTGTTACAAATCCAATTTGTTTGATTTCAGCTTCAGTGTTACAATCAAAACTCAAATGAAAAAAAAAAAAAATACCATGGTTTGAAATATTATGGTGTGGACACTTTTATTCCCGTATTTATTGTGAATCATAGCAGATCACGTCAGTCTTGTATTCACTCTTGCAGTTTGAATACCAGCTAACTTGCAGCATTGTTAAGGTGCGTCACGAGTCCACACGAATTCAGAAAGTCCTCCGAACCAAGACAGTGGTAGGTTTGGACATGTGTGTGTGTGTGTGAGGGTTTGCTTATGTATGAGTCATTAGTATGTGTGTACAGGTTCTCTCTGGAAATAGAAATTATTAATTTTTTTTTCAGCATACATTCTTACTACAACATAACATCGTATATACGAATATACTCATAGCTGAATATCAGGTTCGAAAGACACTGACAGCAGTCTAACAAATTCTGCTCTCTGAGCAAGCAAGGTCTATCGAAGTAGAGGTTCTCGCAATTTCACAGCTACATGTGCTTTATATGCTCATCTGTACACTGTATGCATGTACATGTACGTGTGTTATGTGTACGTATGTGTAAGTTTATGTGTGTGTATTTGTATTTGCATATTTGTGTGGGTGTGTGTGATGTATTTCATTACAGAGACCTTTGTACTTGTTTGCAGCAACTGTATCCCTCACCAAACCAACACAGGTAAATTTGCACACCATTTTTGTCTCCTTGTGCCTGTGCAGCCTGACTCCGCCCTTCACCATTCACACTTATCATCCCAACCACCCTAGCATGCTGCACACACACACATCCATGAACTCAGCGTTACATAAAGATCAATCACATAACTGCATTGTACATTGACCGCAGAGTATGTCTGTGTACATATATGTCTATTGGAACTTTTATTTTTCTCGCATTTTGGTATTGTCACTTTAATAATATACAGTTGATTAAGTTTTAGTACTGGAATTATAATTTCGATATCATACTGTAACAATCTTTTCCCGTCAAGTCAAGTCACAAACCACTGTGCATTTAATTTCTATACACTACTTAAAGCAAACAGTTCTATTGGCCGGAAACCTCTGGCTAAGATGGCTCTTGCAATGGCCCCAGGGTCATGTTTAAACGACCATAGAGGTCTGATATGACCATTTACTTGAGTTGGGTGTATGATTGTATTTGTTTTATTATTTATAACAATGCCTGCATACCACAAATTCGCTTCGTTTTTCTGCCTGCATTTAAAATTAAATATAAACCCTTTAACCTGCCATGTTTACTTGCAGGTGTACGTGTACATGTTTTACAAGGCTGCTGTTGCAACCTCACCAGTGATGTCATTTGATTTTAGAGGGCCTTGATATGCATCTGGATTTCTTTTACACCTGTACCGTTTACCTAATTAGCACCATGACGATAGCTACATACATGTATGCACAATACACAGCCAGCTGTATTGCAACTTGAAGTGGCGTGAAGTTAAGAATATTCTGGGGTGTGCATACCATTAAGCTTCTTGTGTCAACTTGCACACCTACTATACTAGCACAGCACATGTAATTAGAGATTGACCAGTTAATTAACATGCCTGAATCGTTAATAGAATGGACAAGAAGGATCAGTTGACTGATGTAGCATATCCCAACATTGTGGACAACTTTGAAGAGGTGAGCCTGGGTACGTCGCATGCATTCCAGACTTGAATGTGTGGGGTGTTTTTAATTTTATTTCAAGGCTTTTGATGGCATCTGGCTGGAGCAAAGTGGTGAAAAGGTTGCCGTACAGATGCTGGCCAAGAATCAGGTGTGTGTGTGTGTGTGTGTGTGTGTGTGTGTGTGTGTGTGCGTGCGTGCCTGCGTGCGTGCGTGCGTGCGTGTCTGTGTCTGTGGTTGCAATGCATTTGTGTGTATGTGTGTGTATGTGGTTGTGTGTTGTGTGCATTTGTGTGTCTGTGTGTGTGTGTGTGTGTATTTTGTACGTGTTTGCATGCGTGTGGTGCATGTGTGGATTTGCAGTATGTTGTGTGTGCATTGTACTACTTTTGCACACTTTACATACAAGCATCTGTGTCATTTGCACGAAGTGGTGTGAAGTTAAGAATACTCTGGGATGTGCGTACCATTAAGCCTAGTCATGCTCCTTGTGTCAACTTGCATATACTATCTTATACGAGCAAAGATTAGTATGGATGTGCTAGTACTAAGCAAAGATTAGTATGGATGTGCTAGTACTAAGCAAAGATTAGTATGGATGTGCTAGTACTAAGCAAAGGATGTTGTTTGTTATTCTTGGTGCTGTCATATGAGCTATCTAGTTATTGATAAAGATATTCCATTTAGTGTTCACCATATTGTGTGAGGTACAGAGGTCGTTTGTGGGTCATTCCATACCAAATGAGCAGGAGTTGTGACTCACGTCTTCCGATTTTGCTCCAATTTCTCATATATGTTGGTCTTGATATAAAAGTGACTTGTACCATTTATTGAGTTAATAACTTTAATGGTTTACGAAATACACGCCACTGAATAATTAATTTTTTCATAAAAATTGCAACTTTGCACACTTATGTCTTGGCCGCAATACAATGCACAAAGGAGTTCCAGGCATCAAATTGAAGGCCATGATCAGGTGAACTGATCTATGATGATTATTTTGGGGTGTGGTTAAAGGGTTAAATTTGTATCAACTTCAAAGCACCTTTTTCAATATAGAGGTGCCTTTCCACACTGAAACACAAAATTTTTTTTTACACAAGTGAAGGGACTATCAATGTCAGTACACTTCTGAAAAAAAAGTTTGTGTATTGATTGCCCCTGAGAACCACACGCTGTTAAACCCGAGGACGCCATTTTTTCCTCATCAAAAATCATTGTTGTTTTTATAGTTTCCAAGTGGTGTTATGTAACTGTCTAACCACAGCTGCCCACCAGTGGGTTTATCTAGTAGCATGACTCAGCAAATAGTGCTTCCTTATTTGGACAAGAGCGCGCTTTTGTCTTAACATGTCCATGGATCGTCACAATTATTGTCGTGACCCGTTCAAGAAGCATCGGCGCCGCATATACATGTATGTGCATCTTCGAGTTGCATCAGAACATCCATCTCTGTCTTTGCGAAGTGGAGACTTGCTGTGTGTAAACTGTCTAAAAGCAGTTCAAAAGAATGATGTGAAGTAGCTTTCGAACCCGCAGGGCTTAGCAGTCTTTCCCAGGAATGTGCTGAGTCAACTCTTTATTCCTCAACGCAAGATAGCGACAGTTCAAGTGACGATTTGCCCGATAGTCTTGCATTACGCAAGATAAACGAAACGCTTTCTTCCCAAGAGGTCTCCCCATTCAGAAAGAGATACATCCATAGTCACAGTCTATCGGGCAAATCGTCACTTGAACTGTCGCTATCTTGCGTTGAGGAATAAAGAGTTGACTCAGCACATTCCTGGGAAAGACTGCTAAGCCCTGCGGGTTCGAAAGCTACTTCACATCATTCTTTTGAACTGCTTTTAGACAGTTTACACACAGCAAGTCTCCACTTCGCAAAGACAGAGATGGATGTTCTGATGCAACTCGAAGATGCACATACATGTATATGCGGCGCCGATGCTTCTTGAACGGGTCACGACAATAATTGTGACGATCAAGGACATGTTGAGACAAAAAGCGCGCTCTTGTCCAAATAAGGAAACCCTATTTGCTGAGTCATGCTACTAGATAAACCCACTGGTGGGCAGCTGTGGTTAGACAGTTACATAACACCACTTGGAAACTATAAAAACAACAATGATTTTTGATGAGGAAAAAATGGCGTCCTCGGGTTTAACAGCGTGTGGTTCTCAGGGGCAATCAATACACAAACTTTTTTTTCAGAAATGTACTGACATTGATAGTCCCTTCACTTGAGTAAAAACAAAATTTGTGTTTCAGTGTGGGAAGGCACCTCTATATTGAAAAAGGTGCTTTGAAGTTGATACAAATTTAACCCTTTAACCACACCCCAAAATAATCATCATAGATCAGTTCACCTGATCATGGCCTTCAATTTGATGCCCGGAACTCCTTTGTGCATTGTATTGCAACCAAGATATAAGTGTGCAAAGTTGCAATTTTTATGAAAAAATTAATTATTCAGTGGCGTGTATTTCGTAAACCATTAAAGTTATTAACTCAATAAATGGTACAAGTCACTTTTATATCAAGACCAACATATATGAGAAATTGGAGCAAAATCGGAAGACGTGAGTCACAACTCCTGCTCATTTGGTATGGAATGACCCTTGTGTCTCATTGGATGTGCATTATCATAATGTCTGTTCACACTCGTCTCACACACGTTACACACCCACACATCCACACACACACACGTCACACACACATATACACACACACACACATGTCATACTCACACACATATACACACGCACGTACACACACACACACAGGATGTTGCATTGACCAAAGTGGTGTTTGTGGGTGCCGTGGGATATGAAGCCATCAAGGAAGAGTGCCTGAGGAAGGATAAGGAGAAGGAGCAGGTGTGTGTCATAGTTGTACTTGTATATGTACATGTACTCACGACATGTGTGAGGGTGTGTGTGGGTGTGGGTGTGAATTTTCATGCATTCAAGTACATTGTATGTGTGGTACTGAAACATTCATACATATATACAACACACGCATGCACACACAACATGGCTTTTGCCTAATTCAGCCGTCCATGGGAGGCAAACTGATGAAGCTGACCAGTGCCCTTGGAAAGAAGTCTAGAGTGGACGATCTAAGCCACACCTACCACTTTGTGCAGATGCGAGGACCAGATGGGAAGGGCTTTGCTGAAATGGCGGTGTCCAGAGTAGAGGCTGCGGCTGCTGGCTTGTACAAAGGGATGGAGCATAGTGGAGGTGGAGCCAGTGCAGGTGTGTGTGTGTGTGGAGGGGTAGAGCATAGTGGAGGTGGAGCCAGTGCAGGTGTGTGTGGAGGGGTGGAGCATAGTGGAGGTGGTGCCAGTGCAGGTGTGTGTGTGGAGGGGTGGAGCATAGTGGAGGTGGAGCCAGTGCAGGTGTGTGTGTGTGGAGGGATGGAGCATAGTGGAGGTGGAGCCAGTGCAGGTGTGTGTGTGTGGAGGGATGGAGCATAGTGGAGGTGGAGCCAGTGCAGGTGTGTGTGTGTGGAGGGGTGGAGCATAGTCGAGGTGGAGCCAGTGCAGGTGTGTGTGTGTGGAGGGGTGGAGCATAGTCGAGGTGGAGCCAGTGCAGGTGTGTGTGTGTGGAGGGGTGGAGCATATGGAGGTGGAGCCAGTGCAGGTGTGTGTGTGTGGAGGGGTGGAGCATAGTGGAGGTGGAGCCAGTGCAGGTGTGTGTGTGTGGAGGGGTGGAGCATAGTCGAGGTGGAGCCAGTGCAGGTGTGTGTGTGTGGAGGGGTGGAGCATAGTCGAGGTGGAGCCAGTGCAGGTGTGTGTGTGTGGAGGGGTGGAGCATATGGAGGTGGAGCCAGTGCAGGTGTGTGTGTGTGGAGGGGTGGAGCATAGTGGAGGTGGAGCATAGTGGAGGTGGAGCCAGTGCAGGTGTGTATGTGTGGAGGGGTGGAGCATAGTGGAGATGGAGCCAGTGCAGGTGTGTGTGTGGAGGGGTGGAGCATAGTGGAGATGGAGCCAGTGCAGGTGTGTGGAGGGGTGGAGCATAGTGGAGATGGAGCCAGTGCAGGTGTGTGTGTGTGGAGGGGTGGAGCATAGTGGAGGTGGAGCCAGTGCAGGTGTGTGGAGGGGTGGAGCATAGTGGAGATGGAGCCAGTGCAGGTGTGTGTGTGGAGGGGTGGAGCATAGTGGAGGTGGAGCCAGTGCAGGTGTGTGGAGGGGTGGAGCATAGTGGAGGTGGAGCCAGTGCAGGTGTGTGTGTGTGGAGGGGTGGAGCATAGTGGAGGTGGAGCCAGTGCAGGTGTGTGTTTGGAGGGGTGGAGCATAGTGGAGGTGGAGCCAGTGCAGGTGACATGTGTGCATAACTAATGGAGAAAGGTGCGTACACTTGGGGTGTGTGGCTATGTATGGGTCCCCTTTTTGGTGTGTGATGGTGAAACCAATTGTGCTCTGGTTAATCCATTAACCCAATTTTAAACAACCTCAACCGACCGGTTGTTATTTTATAGAGGAGTTGCAAGTGGCGTCACACGTATCTTACATTATGTCTATTGTTGCCATAATGCTGGGCACGAGATAACATTATGTCTATTGTTGCCATAATGCTGGGCACGAGATAACATTATGTCTATTGTTGCCATAATGCTGGGCACGAGATAACATTATGTCTATTGTTGCCATAATGCTGGGCACGAGATAACATTATGTCTATTGTTGCCATAATGCTGGGCACGAGATAACATTATGTCTATTGTTGCCATAATGCTGGGCACGAGATAACATTATGTCTATTGTTGCCATAATGCTGGGCACGAGATAACATTATGTCTATTGTTGCCATAATGCTGGGCACGAGATAACATTATGTCTATTGTTGCCATAATGCTGGGCACGAGATAACATTATGTCTATTGTTGCCATAATGCTGGGCACGAGATAACATAAGCGGACGAGAGTGAATGACAGAGGGAAGAAGGCAGGCAGGGAGGGATCCATCTCGCTTGGTACATATTTATTACGTATTGCGCTTATATATAGCAACATAAACATACTGTTATTTATAGTAACTAAACAATAATGTGATTTACGGAAAAAAAGAAAAAAAAAACAGTACAAGATGCGCGTGATGTCAATGCAACTCCTCTATTCATCCTTTATTATTATATCCTCCACGTGTCCCTGTACACAGCGGGATCAGCAACGTACTTAGCGGTACGCCGTGGACCATTTTTCTTGCCATGTGGCAAAGCCCGAGTAGTGTTGGTTTAGCTTTTGGTCCCATCGAATTACATGTAGTTACTATTATGCATAAATAATCCGTAATTAATTTTTGAACCGGAAATAACCGGTTGTTTTAAAACGAACAACCTTAACTGACCAGTTATTTTTTTACGCAATCAACTTAATCGACGGGGTTTTTTTTTTTTTAACAAACAGGTCTTAGATGGTGTGAAGGTGGTATGGGTGGTATGGGGACTGTTGGTTTTCTCTCACCAGAACTCTTTTTTAATTGTATGGTGTGTGTGTGTGTGTGCGTGCGTGTGTGTGTGTGTGTGTGTGTGCGTGCGTGCGTGTGTGTGTGTATGTGGGTGGGTGTGTGTGTGTGTGATGTCGGTGTCGGACAGCTGATAGGTCAAAGGATGGAGTGTCCTATTCGGCAGGAGTGTCAGTGGAGGATGAGGGTGACGTGGTGGTGGTGAAGACTGCTGCAAATGGTGAGGATGAGGGGAGGGGTGGGAGGTGAGGTGGGGACGAGCAGTGTGGTACCATTGGGAATGCAATGTGTGGTGAGATGGAAGTGGATGAGTGTCAATCACATTTAGTGGAGCTGGGGAATGGGAATGGCAGAGATCATGATATCATATTAGTGTGTACCTTGTATCTGCTGCACATGGAGAAAAGAGCAGTTCGAGGGGAGGGTGTATACAGACGGGAGTTAGTCACACCTGGATGTGCATGAATTAGGCCTCACACATTTTGTGTACCTCTGTTCTTCCCTTTTTGCAGCTGCTCAAAAACCATCTACTAAAAGGTATCGCATGTACCTGTAATCATCATGTTTAATCCTGAAGTGCCCAACACATCCTCACATCCTCCTCACTGTTGCATGTCCGTCATTCTCTCTCTCTCTCTCTCTTCTCCTCCTCACTCTCTCTTCTCCTCTCGCCCGTCTCGTCTCTGCTCTCTCCGTCTCGCTCTCCCTCCCTCCTCCTCTCTCTCCCCCCCCCTCTCCTCCAGTGATGGTTGAGATGGAACCTTCTTGTGGGCACAACGGCTAACGTACCCTTCAGTTGCCATGGTACACACTTATGTCAGGTTAGGTTGATAGCCTAAGTGTTTTGGTGGGGGTATTGGTACTTTATTGTATTCTTGACATGCTCACGTTCAGATATACTTAACAGTGACAGAAAGCCGGTACTGTGACCTATTGGAGCTCAATTTCTCGCTCTCTCTCTCTCTCTCCCTCGGTCTCTCTACGTCGTCTCTCTCTCCTCTTCTCTCTCTATCTCTCTCTTCTCTTCTTCTCTCCCGTCTCTCTCCTTTCTCTCTCCTCTCTTTTCTCCTCTCTATCTCTCCTCTCTCTCTCCTCTCTCTCTCTCCGATCTCTCTCTCTCTCTCTCTCTCTCTCTCTCTCTCGCTTGTTCCCTCTCTCTCACACATTCTTTCATGTTATAGCCCTTGTTTTTTTTTCCAACTGTTCTGTTTGATCAAAACTGTTTGGTCAAGTGATTAATTTTCTTTATCTTCTTCCCTCTGACTAATATTATGTATGTGTATTATGAAGTGTCACGTTTCAATGAACAACAATGACAAATACTAGGTCATCACAAACCTCTTGTTCCAATTCAGTGATTTCATACTGTGCAACATGTTTCATTGCCCTTGGCGTGAAGGCCACCTGTGATCACACCAAACTTGTGCAGAATACATGCAATCATCTGGTGCTAACAATCAAGGAGTGTGACAAATAAATGGATTGAAATCACTATTGTTACTTGTTCTGTTATTTATTGGGTATCATTTGATGCCCATATATGGAGGTTGACCTGTGGGTAGATTGAGATAAGCAGTGCCTGGTTAAGCTATTCCTAGCTGTTGTATGTGTATGCCAAATCCAGTATGCTTGTAAATTTAACCCACACTGACTTTGTGATTTAACACATGCACACACACACACAGGTACTTATTTTGACCGCTGGGTATCATACAAGCTTTTGATGCCCATGCATTGAGGTTGACGTGTGGGTGTTGAGCTATTCCTAGCTGTTGTAGCCAAATCCAGTATGCTTGCAAATTTAACCCACACTGACATCGTGTTGTTACACACACATACAACACACACGCACACAAACACACACACACATACACACTCACATGCAGGGCATTTCTGATATAATTCTACACACAGGATTTGGTGGGGTTAACCTTCTTTAGTTCCTGCATCCATGGAATTGGTAGCAGGCAGCAGTGTGATATTTCATCTGCTATATGATTGTACAGAGTTTGTATTTGTTGCTAAGATGTTGGTTTTGGTCTTACCTCTTCCACCATAACATGCATCCACCAAGCTACGAATGGTATATTGCGTTGGTACACCATCAACTGTGTGATTCACTGGTCTCTTTTAAATAGGATGAAATGAAATCCATTTCAAGAAGATGGCAATTATTCTAACTGGATGATAATGACATGATGCTATGCAGTAGTCATTGTTGATCCTTGATTATTACTTGTGGAGTTTTGTGTATCAGTTGGTGCATTTGGAAGTGAAATGAAGTCTAAAATGATTGATATCTACATCTATCCCTATTTCTGATGTGGGGCGGTGCACTGTAGACAGTTGATAAACAAAGTTACACCATTGAGGAGTAGAGACATTTCGATTTAGGCATAGATTCTCTAAATAATCTATGATTTAGGGAAGGACTTTGTATTCGAGGAGCAAATGTTACGTGCATGCACATAGTTGTTTGCGGAGACATAGCATACTCCACCATCAATGGTTCAGCGAAGGGGGTGTGAAAGGTCAGGCCCGATAAAAAGATATTTGCACTTGAGTTATTAAAATTTCTGAAGTCGTTAATAATCAATTGTAAAGCGCGCGCTATTCAATAGATCCCTTTCATGTAAGGTACCCCCGCCTCTTTTGCTAAGCAACCCCCCCGCCTTTCGTATTGTGCCTGAAGTGTACAGCACACACACACACACACACACACGCAACCCCCTCCCCCCGCTTGTTGTATCGCGGGTCTAAACCCCCACCCTTAAAAACTTGTCTACGCCCTTGGGGGAGGAGGGGGGGGGGGGGGGGGGGGGTGCTGTCCGCTTCAGGTCCGTGTTTGGCACACAGCAAATACGTTATCGTTAATAATTAACGGTTACAACTTACAAGTAGCCGGTAATAACGTATTTAAATAGAGTAGGCCCTATGCCAAACAATTAAAGGGCCTCCACTTTTCGTATTGGGTCTGATCTGAAGCGGACAGCAACTCCCCCCCCCCCCACCCCCCATTTATCGTACCTAGCCTAACCTGAATCACCCCCCTCGCTGACGCCGGCCACTGCCGTAGTGTGCAGGTATTAGTGTCGTGGTCCATTTGAGATAATAGAGTGATGTCTTACTTCGCGCTTGCCTACCAGGGTTAGTATTTCAATCACACTAACATCGAAAGTCTGCCGGTCATTCAAACAGGTTATTTATATAATTTATTGGTGAGAGTGCTATAAACATTGTTAATTCGTTTAATAGTTAGTTAATCGACCCCCCCCCCCCCCCCCCCCCCCCCCCCAAAAAATTACGTCAACTATGGAGTAATTAAAGAACATATCTTGATTTTAACTTCTTAATCCATTACATTCTGAAACTCAAATTTTTATAGTGGAAAGTAAAAGCATTCCGCTATATGGTATAACGTTTTAGAATTCAATTTGGAATTTTTTAATGAATGTCCTCCAATGTATGGGGCATTTCTGGATATGAAGTTTCAAGAATTGATTGGAGGCCTTATTTATCTTGTAACATGCACAAGACCAGATATTGCAGCAGCTGTGGGCCAACTAGCTAGAGTTATGTCTCAAACTTCCAAGTTACACTGGAGTGCAGCAAAACATGTATTGAGGTATTTCTAGTAAAGGGAACAAAAGGACTGTCACTAACCTATGGAAATGCTAGAGACGAAGAGCGTGAAAGCTTGATAGGATTTAGTGATGCAAATATTGGAGGACATTCTGCAACAGCAAGATCTACAACTCGTTATGCATTCATACTTAATGGAGCAGCAGTGTCATGGAAGAGCAAACTACAATCAGTTGTTGCACTAAGTACTGCTGAGGCGGAATACATGGCTTTATGTGAAACAGTGAAGGAAGCAGTGTATTTACAGCAATTGTTAGAAGAAATAGGATTGAAAGCATTACCCGTGACAATATATGAGGATAATCAGCCCTGTTTACACATAGCATCGAATCCTGTCACAAGTAAACACATAGCAGTAAGGTATCACTATGTGCGTGAAGTCATATCCAAAGGAAAAGTACAAGTTCTACTCAGGAGATGGTAGCAGACTGCCTCACAAAGAATCTTGCAAAGGATAAAAGTTCCGTTCAATTTTACTAGGAATGCCCTCAACTATGTAACTGACGAAGGAGAGTGTTAAGTGACGTCAGTTAATTAGCATTAATCTTATTCGTGCACTCTTATTGGAATTGTACTTGCACGTTATAGTTGTACATGTGTTGTTGGTTGATTCATTTCGCTGTTTTTTTATAATTTTTATAATGTACTATAAATCGGTCTGATTATTTAACTGCAGACAGCCCTATGCGGCTGGACAAAAGGGTCCATAATTAGACCATACCATAAACAAAAAAAATCCATTGCGGCTTGTTGCGCCATGGCCTCATTAAAATAGCACTTACTTAGAGAGCTGTATCTTTGCTCATTTTACCATCACAAGCTTGTTTATCCCTTCCATTTAACTGGGGTACCATCGTAGTAGAGACGATACCATATGCGCATTCGTAGTTTCTCAATTCTGAATAACGCGCAGCCCATTTTTATACGGATATCGTAAGGGAGAGGGGTAACTTTTGGTTGAAAACACCAAGCACAGACAAATTCTCAAGAAGGTCAGTATGCCGCACCGTGAACTACACACATTGAGTTATACAGAACCACCATTCAGATGCAGCAATACTTTTTTTAAACACACAAATAAGCGGTTTTGCTTTGCTATGAATAATGCGGCTGTAGTTGCTTTGTTCGGTCACATAGCCCTAGATGGAACTCCACAGAGACCAGCTCCAGAAACGTTGCAGAGTCTGTGGAAGCCTTTTGGTGGCTAAAGGGAAGAAAAGGAGGGCATTCTATCAATGTTCAGAGTTCAAAGAATGTCTCTTTAGAGCCTTTAGCATTGATATTAACAATGACCTCCCTGATATCCACCCTGTGTCGTTATGCTACTCATGTAAGCAGATCATGGACAGACCAATGACTTGCTACAGCTCAACAGCAATAACTGAGTGGGAGGTTCATGTTGAAGACAGATGCATGGTATCAATATCAACACAATTGTGAGTCTGTACTACATGCATGTTTTCTTAATGCATAGGTATGTTATCCCAAAAGAGGTACTAAGCCAACACCACCACATCGGATAGGTGGTCCAACAACAGCTGATATTATTATTGCAACCATCAAAGGAATTGCACCACCACACCACCCACCTGATATGCCACTTAGCACCTTCAGCTACCGGAACAGCTGCAATGCCTGATCTGTCTGGAGCTCCTGTGCCAGCCATTGGAGCTACCATGTAGGGCACTGGTGTGCACCACATGTATGGTCAGGTGGTTTGAAGTCTTCAGTTGTAGCAACGTGAAATGTCCTTTCTGGATGCACCTTTATTGCCATCAGCACTGAAACCAGCACCGCCAATCATCATGGTACTCCTGCAGGACATACACGTTGAGTGTTCTTCCTGTAAGAAGAACATACGTATTGGTGATTAAGGATGAAGTGAAGATGGCATCACAAGTGCTAAGCAAGCTTGCTGCCACAAGTCCTGACAAGACCATCTCCATCCCTACAGATGGTTTGGTAAGTAAAACAGTACTGAGTTATGTATAATACACCCAAAAAATCTACCCATTAGCCCAAGACATTCGTGCAAATAACAAGGCCACACAAATCTTCAGAATCTGCCTCTAGGAAAACATTGAAAAGAAGGTGCACTGAAATGAGTAATGTTCGGCAGATTATGGCTAAGGGGGAGACATCTGTGCTTCTAAGAAATGAGTTAGACTACCTTGATAGTGCTGAGAGGGAGCTGCTACTGAAGCAAGCCGGAATAATAAGCCATATTGGAGCAACACAAGCCTTAGCTCTCAAAGCAGGCATAGGAATGCCATGGACTGCCCTTGCTGGGCAGGAGGGGGCATAGCCCCCTCCCACACCCACTGTGCCCCTCCCTTTTCTGTTACATAACCTAGGCCGCTACACCTTATAAGTCCTTCCTACGTCTCTGTGTCACAGCTATGACATGCAATTGGCCTTCATAAACCAGCCAACCAATATTTTCGGCTTACTGTGTGGAGCTGCACAAGCTGCAGATGCTGAAGGCCAAGTATGCAGAATGCAAAGATGAAATTGCAGATTTGGAGGAAGTAATGACCTATGTTGCTGTTTGTTTGGGGAAGGATGACTCCATCACGAATAACTTCATCAAACAGGTGAACGAGAAGAAACAATCTGTGCAACAAATGGTAAGACAGAAATCAATAAGATGAAAAACGACTTTGCACACATTAATTTTAGGAGAAAGAGATAGCCCGTTTAAGTAATGCAGTTGAGAAGGGTTTTAACAAGCATGAAGGACCCTTTGTTCAAGGGCTAGATACAGCATTACAGTCTTTCAAAGTGAAACAACGGCAGTACTTCGGTGGAGTGTTTGTGGGGAATCACATACACAAGGTCCTTAAGGTACTCACAATATTATATGAAATCCCCATACAGTTTACCTTTCCCATCACCACTAGCCATCAAACATCTCCATCATGTGCTCTTCCATGATACAAGTGGCACATGAGAAGTGCCCAACTCTAGTTGACACAGTATCGGCAACAGCTGAGAAGTTCACAACTGTATTCTCCCTCCTTGGGAGGTGCCACAGTATCTACGACCAGCTGTTCATTGATGAGTTAAAAGTCACCTTCCAAGTACCAGAACAATAATTATCCCCATCTCACCCACAGAACATGTAATATCTCATTCCCAAGTTCATCCCTATCTTTAAAAATGCACCTATTAGAAGATCACACTGTCCCTTGGGCAAGACGGACGGGTACAGGCTTTGGTCTTCTAGGCGAACAGGGGGCGGAGTCTATCCATGCCCGATTAAACACCCTTCAGAGAACTTATCAATGTATCCACAACAAGGTAGACAGGCTCCTCTCTATTGTTAAAGAGCACAGCCTATCCATTTCACCCAGGATTGTGGAATCTATTCCACCGCCAAACAAACGAGCAAAATCGTAGGTAGTCAGCATAAGCTTTTTACCCCTTTTCGTGCTATCATGATATCAGTAATATGTATAGTACTAGCGAACACGGCGGCTCAAACCACAGTATACTTCACACGCGTATACCATCGCGAAGAAAAAGTATGGCTACAGTTCCATACTATACGTTGTAAGTACCTTCTGTCTCCTTTTGTTCTGTGCTTCCGACTGGGGAGCAGAATTTGTCTACGGGGTCCAAAAAGTACGTTGAAGTCCATGCGTTCGTCCAAAAATGGCCGCTTGTAGGAAGTTGTGGAGAGAAAACTAGGCCATGTGACTTTGGCTACAAATAGAACAAAGGTACTTCATTCATTGTATGGCTTTTAAATGGCGACAGGTGCAAACATGTAGTGCAAAGTGTGTAAGGTTGTCGGTTGTCAAGGGTGGTTGCTAAGGCATTACGCCACCTTTTCAATATATCTATCGGTATGCCTTTAAATTAATTAATAGTTGCATTGAAATGAGCGCTTTTGGAAAATATCAGTGAGGAAAATGAGGAAGGCCAGCTCCATCATCCATGCCATGTCCACTTCTCCATTTTACCCTAGATCCCCGCAAGCAAAGGTTTGTTGCACGCAAAATAGCAAAAGCCATTCTGGCAAGAACCCATCCCATTACTTCAGAATGTGACTTCTCCCACTTCACCGCAATTTGGTCACACAGGCGCTTCATCAGGTGTTGTGCATCGTGACCCAAGACTCCATCTACAGAGACTACAAAGGGTGTAAATGAAGCACGTCTATCTTCAACAGCTGCTGAGTAATTTCTTTTCTTTTCCTGTTCTGCTGAACATAGCACAGCATCGACAGTGCGACTAGCATAAGACTGGGCGTCAGTGTCTACGACACGAACATCTAGCAACGCCGCAGTTTGTGGCTGCCACACTCCTCGTATGCTGAGGTCAGCAATTAAAGCTGGTCTACCACTGGAATCATCTGCTTCCTGTACAATGGGTTCTCTTACAACATCTTTGTACACAATAGCTGCCAAATCACCTAGAGCATTTCGCTGTTGCTTAGAGTTATCAGTAGTTGCCTTGTCGGCTGTGTAGCGTTAACATAAGGTGACACAGTGAGTGATAGCTGTGTATTTGCACTGCACTAGTTTAGGTGCTCAGTTTATGGTGTGAGAATTCGACACTGTGTCTCAGAATGTCTACAGTATATGCGAGCATACGTGAGCCTGAAAGTGGTCAAGTTCCGTACAGTTGTTCCTCTTCAGGTGTGCCGGGATCATTCTGGACGGTGCTTCCAAACATCATGTCCCCAGTCCTTAATGACGTAACATGGACTCCGTGATGTGCGACTAACTTCCACACGGAGCGGCATGTTGTATCAATCCCGCGAAGTGTTTCTGTTGATTGGTTGTTGATCGGGTTCATATTCTGGACCGCTCGGTTGTATCGTCTCTAACGTAAGTAATGTTATGATACTTGAATCCAATAGTGGTGAATCGACGATTTGTTGCCAAAGGGATAAATAGTACATTTCGTTGTATGCCATCGTTTTCGTCTAGTTCGCACAATCCTTTGATCAATTTTCATGAATTTTATATTGTAGTGTGTGTGCATTTGCTGCAAAAAAAAGTTGTGAAGGCAACCTGTGATCAACCTGTGATCACACTAAGTGCAGCCAAATTTTATCACCGGTGCTTCGGTGCGTAACATAAGCTGCTTAGTGACCCAAACAAAACCTATAAATGTAAAATTCTATTCTAGCAGCTGGCATTGCGGAAATTCCAATGTCTCAGTGGGCAATAAACAATTAGCGACTATTTCTATATATGGTTGTGTGCTACTACTACAGCCAGAACCACTGATTAAGATCATCGTAGACCAAGGTACTTACTCAACGTCCAACATGTATGATGAATGCATGCGCTAGTGTATCCAGGATTTGAGGGTGGGGGTGAGCTCAGTAATCCATTAGTAAAACATGCCCAAATTTGTTGAAAGTGCTCAATTAAAAATTTCCACATGTCTGCAACAGTAAAAAGTGGTTTAATCCATGTTAAATGCGGACTTACGTCTTTTAAGATGGAGATGGAAGAAACAACAAATTTTGCAAGATTCCTAGATAGATTTGCATAATTGTTGTTTTGTGTAAGCATAGTCTTTTATTATTTGCTTCTTGCCCTCAACTAAAAATATACACTGTATGTACTGCAAATTCACTGAACACGTGCTATGTGTGTGCACGTGTGTACATGTATGTATGTATGTATTTTCGCATGTGTGTATGAGACTCCGTGATCAGTTTTAATGCGAAAAACTTCCACACGGCGCGGCATGTTGTTTCTATTAATTGGTTGTTGATTGAGTCCTTTTTTCGCGGACCGCTCGGTAGTATCGTCTCTAACGTAAGTAATGTTATGATACTTGAATCCAATAGTGGTGAATCAACGATTTGTTGCCAAAAGGATAAACTGTTCATTTCGTTGTATGCAACGGATCCGGCCTATCAGCCATCGTTTTCGTCTAGTTCGCACAATCCTTTGATCAATTCTCATGAATTTTATATTGTAGTGTGTGTGCATGCGCTGCAAAAAAAAGTTGTGAAGGCAACCTGTGATCAACCTGTGATCACACTAAGTGCAGCCAAATAATATCACCGGTGCTTCGGTGTGTAACATAAGCTGCTTAGTGACCCAAACAAAACCTATAAATGTAAAGTTCTATTCTAGCAGCTGGCATCGTGGAAATTCCAATGTCTCAGTGGGCAATAAACAATTAGCAACTATTTCTATATATGGTTGTGTGCTACTACTACAGCCAGAACCACTGATTAAGATCATCGTAGACCAAGGTACTTACTCAACGTCCAACATGTACATGCGCTAGTGTATCCAGGATTTGAGGGTGGGGGTGAGCTCAGTAATCCATTAGTAAAGCATGCCCAAATTTGTTGAAAGTGCTCAATTAAAAATTTCCACATGTCTGCAACAGTAAAAAGTGGTCGAATACATGTTACATGTAGATTGTCTTTTATGATGGAGATGGAAGAAACAACAAATTTTGCAAGATTCCTAGATAGAAGGTTTGCATATTTGTTGTTTTGTGTAAGCATAGTCTGTTATTATTAGCATCTTGCCCTCAACTAAATATATACACTGTATGTACTGCAAATTCACTAAACACGTACTGTGTGTGTGCACGTGTGTACATGTATGTGTGTATGTATGTTTGTGGATGTGTGTATGTGGGCATGTGTGTGTATATGTTGCGTTCTATATAGTTTCAAATGGTCACGCACGATGCCTTATATGGATCTAACCTATCTAGATATGAAACCCTATGTGTTTTCACCTCTAACCACACCACAACAGTATTTGTGCATGTGGGTGTGATTGCACAGTCATCTCTACTCTTTTCTGCTCCCACAACCGGTTTTAGGTAGATTGTAATAATGGCCTAGTTTGGCATGGTATCAGGGTCAGACGCACATCACCCCGAATTGTACACAATGGATATGGATATCATTTCACACATAACTTGCACCTTTAAGGCACCCTAACTGTAAACCATAACACCTGTGCCACTTTTATTGTTTCAATCATGAGGATGAAGGAAAAACCCAAGCATATCGAATAATCGAGGCACGTTGCGGTCTTTGGATAAACATATGAACATAAGATAAAGGCATTGATTACCAACTGTTGCTGTACTGCAGAGTGTGTGGACAAAGGCTAATGAAGAGGAACACAAAAAGGACTGCCATGACATTTGCAGCTGATCTGCAAAATGCTTTTAGCTTTAACATCCATCCTTACTGATAACGCTCAAGTTCACCTGAGCGTTTTACCTATGCAGAGTTATCAGTGCTAGGGCAGAAGGTGTGTACCATAGGTGTGACTGGCACCGTTTGTCTGGGAAGTACATAGGATGAAGGGTGTAAGGGGCATGCTATTTTGTAAGTAACATCATCAATATCAATGTCAGTGCAAAGCTCATGTCACAAAGCTTACAGTTGGCAGCGGTCATCTACTAGGCCACATACAAAACAAACTCATTGTGCATCATTTAAGTATTGCCCCTCCCTGGTCTTCTCACATGAGCCCTACTCACCATTGGCAATGTGACTGCCAGGAATGAGTTGAAAGTATTAGTGTGTCAAACATTCTGTCTCAGCCCCTTGAAGCATCATGTCGTAAGTTGGTCTGCACCAGGTGTGTTGTGGAGCGGGTAACAGCATCAGCCACAGTGTGTCCTTGCTGCTCTGAGGACAGCTCAGTACCATCTGTCCTGATGGAGAACGAGGTGCATACACAAGTTTCTATTGCAGAAGGCAGGCAATTGCAAACATTGCAATTGGCTCTGCTTAAGTTTTGGCTATAAAAGCCGGTCTGGCTATTCCATGCATGGAACAGAACGAGACTTCTTAGACTGTAAATTATTACACACACAGCTCCAACAATAACTTAAGTTTGTCCAGGTAGCTCAAAGTATCAGGTGATTTACTGGCTGTGAGGTAGGACGCACCACATCTAAAGACAAATTGTGGGTGACATTTCTTGTCCCTTCTGCATGGTGGTGAGCTTAGAGGAGTTCCTCTGGTTTATTTGTGCATATAGCTCTAACAGTACTGGAACTGTAACGTTGATCATGCCCTCTGTCAGAAGAACTGCACTAAACAAATAGCCCAATCAATCTCCAGAAGCAAAAAACCATACAGAAATACTGGTCATTGCCTTTTCCAAAATGGATCTGAATTTCATTGACGAGGCACTGGCACAAACTCATGCATTCGATACGTTAATACACTTCTATGAGTTGATATGAACTTTAGAAAGACTGCACAATTGATTTTTACACAGAACAGTCCATTGAAAGGTTTTTATGTTCTTTCCTGAATGCTTTCCTCAGGCAACAATCCCCATAAAAACGCAGATACTGGAGGATCATGGTACACTGTATTCCACCCACGTTCGCTTTGGCTGAGCACAGCATCTGCTGTGTATAGTCAAGGAACACTTTATAAGTATTGCCCCAAAAGCTGGAGCTGCCATCCCCCCCCCCCCCCCCCCCCCAGCACAAACAAGAAAATAAAAATTAACTTAGTTCTCACTTTTGTGTAAGCAACAGCAATCCATAGGTGTCTTGTACCCTGTGCACACTATAGAAGTGCCTTTATCATATCCATTTGGTGTCATGCAGGCAATCGACAACTCAGCTCTAAACCCTTCAGAACATCATATAAAACAATACGCTTTTATCTCTTTCATATAACCTTCCATTCCACACGGCGTAAATAAGCAGCTGGTAGATGATCGATAAGCCAACAAATAAAGCGTTGGAACACCTCTTCAGAAAATTCGGCGACACACGCCTTTAGTAAACACTACTGCAAGTAGCATTCAGATAAGGTTATTTTTTTGCACGAGAATGGCCATAGCTTTGGAACCCGTACGCGCTGGAATACGTCGAGCCACAAAACTGGGCGCGTTAAGTTTAAGGCCACGTGATTTGATACATCATCAGGGGTGTTTAATCAGTATGGCTTATAGGTATCTGTTGACTGTTGTACTCCACGTCATTCATCAGGGATTTTATTGTACCGCTTGGAAGCTAGCACCACATTCCTCAGCACCACATTCCACTCTAATTAGATTACGTACGGCTAATTATATTCATTGCCTTGGTTGTTGTAACATAGATAGTTGGTATTCATAGATGTATGAATGATGTATGAATGAGTACACTGAATAAATTAACGCACGATGCACTGCAGTCTATGTCGCTATGTATCGTATGCAGGCAGCGTGTGGCTGAGGTAACTTTTTATTGCTTCGTGCCTCGACAATTTAAAGGTCCGCATCAATACAACAGTGATAATCTGAGGAAAATGATACCTTAAAGTTACCATCTATGGTACAACTCACCGTCGTGGCAACTAACCTCAGGCCATACTATGTGCTTATTCACACTGGATAGAAGCAAAGAAAGCTGCCTTTTTACGTCACTTTCAAGTCCCATGAGGTAGTACTCGATCTCATATGCCTTTAGTATGTGGAAATTCCTGATTAAATGTTTGTCACGTGCAGTATTGCTGGGCACATACCACATCAAGCAAATTTTCAAGTGGCCAGTTTGCGTTCACTTTCTGGAGCTGCTTTATGATGCCAATTTGCCCCACAAATCGTGATTTTTTTGTCCCCATTAATATCATTCGCGTTGATGGCTAGAAGTAAACAGCATTCTGATCCAAAATGTGCACTTTAATGATACATACCTCAAGCTCTTTCACTATTTGTCTTATCAGTGTTCTTTTGAATGGAGAGTGCCTTTAAATTGGATTGGAATTACAAAAGCTTCAAGACATCATTATGGCATAGTACCTATCAGATGGTCTGGTTTGGCGTGGAAAGTACTTAAGGTAGTGTTCCTTCCCCCATGGTGTGGCAAAAATATCATCTAGGTCAGGATTGTTCTTGAAATCAGGAACCAAAATAGCACCAGCAGCAAGATCAGTATCATCAACACTGCTGCTATCACTGTCTACACTTGTGTCATCATCTTCCTTGTTACTCCCATCTGGCAAACTTGCATCAGTGTCTTTATCCAACTGGTAAATACCACCCAAATTCATCTCTGAAATTGGATAATACCTTGCATAAATTTACTCATGCAACTGTTCATGTGATTTGTGTTTGTTACAATGATTTGGAATTGTTTCAATTCCTCGTACAAACTCTGCTCATCACCTGGATTATCGATGCCCTTTTTGAATGTTTGCAGTGGGTAAAGTGTACCTTCTGACAGTTCATAAGCCATCTGGGCTCGAAATCGTGGCATCATTTCCTACAACAGTTTCACAACTGACTGGTAATGAAGCCAAGATCCTTACTTGTGTGTGCACATAATCCAAACCCTCCACTTCTAGTCTTGCAGCCTAAAAAAATGTTCAAATGCATGTTAAGGGGTCAACACTTTTCAGCCTCCTCACAAAACAAAGAAATGCTCCGCAGTCAAAAGAGTTTGATTGCTTTGGTGATGCTCTGGACTGGATAATGCATTACATACACATGTATGTAATGAATTCCTGTTGAAATTAGATATACTTCAGAATCTTTGTACTTCCAGTCAGATAGAGATAATGTAGTATTTTTTCTGTGCTGTGATTCACTGCAAAGATACAGCCTGATTTATTTACAAACGTATCATACATTTTAATCCTACAGTACTTACCAAATCCAATTTACTGCATCATCAAAATCTTCTTTATTGATGACGTTCAAAGAATCTATGCACTGAATGTGGTGAGCTTGAGGGCACACGACCTGATGTAGGTATAAAAAATGCATTAAAAATATTTTCATGCAAAATACAAAACTACTATTAAATTCCAATGCTGAGGCTTGTGCACAGGAAATAGCAATTTTTCGCAACTAAGCACATCATCACCCTATGTGCAAATGGGGACATAAATCCATTGCTAACATGTAACCAAATATTAAACCTTTGTATGCCTCCTGACTGAAGCATAACCTTTTGCCTTCAACATAGGAAGAAATGTGGGGTCAAAGGTCTTGATCATTCTTCCCCTCTGAAACAAAATGCCAGTTCATTGACTATATCTTAAACAGGTTTACCTTTAATGCAGTCATTTGCAGCAATTGCATGTATGCAGATATCACCTATATGGAAAGATGAATCCCCATATGATTGGCATGGAAATGTGTGGTACAAGTCTAACCTTTGAATCCAACTCATTTTCAGATAAAAGTTTCTGAAAATCACTTCTCTCAAGTTGAAATGACTTGTTAGGTTCAGGAACCTTTACTTTTAACTGACAAAATATTTTAATAGTGTGAAAAATGTAATAATTTTGTTTCAATAAGATACCTGATCTTCTATATGTAAAGGCAGGCCACAATAAATCTGTGAAGCATGGTTTAATCTTAAAACATGATGGATTTCAGACTTACAAAAGGGATATTATCGGGATTTTGTACATCCTCATTGGAATTACAGTCAAGGAATGGCTGCATGTTCAGGATTGAATGAAGCTATAATTTTATGCACATAAGCACTTACCTCAGACATTGAAGCTGTGTACACAGCTAGACAAATGTTCTCCTGCAATTTCATATGTTAAATCCATTGAAAATGATGCATTGCTTAAGTAACAAATAACCTCAACATGTCGTGACATGTTAATTTCAGATGATGGTACTACACTAACACTAGTGTCATTGTAGTAAATCCATTCATTTCTGCTTCTCACATAGCAAGTATCTAAGGAGTGTAATACACAATGCAAGTATACTTTTTCATATGACAAACATGTTGATGGCAACATACAATGTCCTTTTTTACTCTCTTTGCCATGATGAATCTGAAAAACGCTATGTATAAAGGAATTCCTATTCTTATTACTTACCACCAATGATTGTAGTTCATAGTGACCAGTTCGTTGTGTTTTGCACACTCTAATGGGCAATGCACAAGTATGTATAAAATGTCCAAAATAGTTATTTCCACATACCTGGGTACTCTTACTCTATTCTGAAGTTTCCTAGCTCTAATGTGATCTGACACTCTGCTACAGTGCAATATTAATACACTTGGAAATACCACTTCTGACTCCTGCACTGTTAACTTGCTATTGCATCTCTCACAATATCTGGATTATGTGTCACAGTTTTAGCAGTGTGTACAAAACCTAGCACTCACATTTGAGGTCCTTCAATGGTGGCTAGAAATGAATCAATCCAATTGTTTAGTATCTCCATCAAACTTTTATCCCCACATTGTCCTTTAGCACTAATGGTCATTACCGTCCAACTTGACTTTTCAGATGTTACCTTTAGAGGGTAGATATAAAATGTAACCAGATGGACAACATCACTGCAAGTTTACCTTAGAACAGCACACTGATCTTTTGACCATACTGGTGGTGAACTCTTTCAGATACTTTGCTGATATCTGAAAATGATATGTATAAATTACAGCAATTAAAATTTTGATTGTAATTACATCTGTCCCTGGCAACATTTTATCCAGTAGTAATGTTATTCCCTCTGAACAATCATTTTGAAATCCACTTTGAAGAAATTCACTCTCCTTGCCAAGTGCTTGCTGAATATTCCACTATGATTGTAATTAACAGCATCAAAAACCCTTACAATTAGTTGTGATGGATTGCATGGATGAGTTGAATTGGTTTCCAGTTCTTCCATAACTTCAATAAATGCTTTCTGAACTTCATTTAAGTGTTTACCATCCATAGCTACAAAGAAGCTAATGTATTTCAACAGAACCCAAAAAATCTCACATTTCAGCATCAAAAGTAGAGGTGTTACAGCAATTGCTTGCAGTCCAGCATTCATCCAGCAGGTGTGTGATACATTAATCAGTCCACAGTTAAATGCCCTTGAAATATCCAGTACTGCACCACAGAGTGATGGATCCTGCAAAACATATATTTGATTCAAGCTATACAGTGCATCATGCATGAATGCATCACCTTTTTAATTGTAACATCAGTTACCCTAATTGTAATGAGCAACGCCATTTGGTTCCAAAAATACATAGCATTAATATTGATGGAGGTGCCTATTGGTGCTTGTTTGTTACTTACAATTGTTCATCACAAGCTTTGATATGTTGCATGGAAGTGATGTTTCCATATCTGGAATTGCACAAATAAGCATTTGTGGAAGAGTGCACATGAACTATCTTACGCATCTTCAATACTGTTATTTTATTAACCTATTTACACCAATGCATCATCTTCTGCTTACCACTTTTTGCAATTCTTTTTGGCAGAATTCATGACATGACTGGTGCATGCATGAGGTAGCACTTTATCAATATCCTTAGAATTGGCAGCACCAGTTACAATTCTAAATGCACGCAGCAGGTAATCTTGAATAGTCTCTAGATTGTAGACCTGCAAAAAGCTAATCAGTAATACCATACTGCGGTCAATAATAAGTCGAACTGGTTGAGTTAAATTGCTTGATCCAAAAAGAAGGCCTTCAGCTCGTCGAAAACTGTGCAAAAAAAAAACTGACTGCCAAGACTGTGTGGTCACATGAAATGTATTCTGCAACAGCTAAGGGAGGTTTTCCACTTACTGGATGCTTCACTACAAGGCAATAATAATAAACTGTTGATTTTATGCCACAATCACTTGGAATAGCCACAATACTTCCTGTTGCATCACAAAACACTGGACAGTACTTCGCTACTTCATGATACAAGCGCACTCCAGCCTCATTAAAACATATGACCCCAAATGGTGAGGCATGAATGAATTGAATGAAACCTTTAACAGGAGAGTTGCAACGGGTGAGTTCAGTGTTACTGTTTGTCGTTTCTGATGCAAGCATTGTTTTTTGAATAAGTAAAAGAGATGTTAGCAGATCTCTGTCTGGTTCCTGAAGCAATCTTGCTTCAGATGAAACTTTTCGAACAACTGATCTTGTACAACCTACTCCATCTCGATTCCCTCCCCAATACTGATCTGGATGTAAGCTCATCAACCTATGCAAATATTCTTTGGATGGAGCATGTTGTGATTTCTGAAATTTTTCTTGTAGTTCTCTTCTGATAGAATGACTCAATCGACGTGCATGTGTTTCACCCACAATGTGCTGTATTTCGCCAGAAAATTGAATTGCAACTTTGACTGAATCTGTGAGAATATCCTTATTTGTTACTTCAATTTTTGCTATGACAGTACAGCTAGAAAAAGTGCAGCGAGCAGTTGCTCTGAATATTACCGGGGAGCGTTTATGAGATAGTTGCTTCTTTTTCCAGTGTTTTCTGAATGCGAATGAACAGCATCTATTCAACTCCAATATCCCGGCTGCCATGATATGAACCCAACATGGATTAACATGTTCTTGTTCAAAAATTTCATTCCATTTTGTCTTTGGAATGAAAAATGACCCCGATTGTGGATGTATATTAACACATGCATCAATCACAGGTAGTGGAACAGCTCTTGCAAGGCAAATTGCTGTAGTTCTCGAGATAGGGGGGTGTATCTATGATATACAGAAATGTGCTGTTAGATTCCATCCACCCCCTGCCGAACTCACCCATCCATGCACCACATGTATACATACATCCATGTACCACATACATACATACATACATACATACAATACAATACAATACAATACAATACAATACAATACAATGCAATGCAATGCAATGCAATGCAATGCAATGCAATGCAATGCAATGCAATGCAATGCAATGCAATGCAATGCAATGCAATGCAATGCAATGCAATGCAATGCAATGCAATGCAATGCAATGCAATGCAATGCAATGCAATGCAATGCAATGCAATGCAATGCAATGCAATGCAATGCAATGCAATGCAATGCAATGCAATGCAATGCAATGCAATGCAATGCAATGCAATGCAATGCAATGCAATGCAATGCAATGCAATGCAATGCAATGCAATGCAATGCAATGCAATGCAATGCAATGCAATGCAATGCAATGCAATGCAATGCAATGCAATGCAATGCAATGCAATGCAATGCAATGCAATGCAATGCAATGCAATGCAATACAATGCAATACAATACAATGCAATACAATACAATACAATACAATACAGTACAATACAATACAAACAATACAATACATACCGGAATGAGATCACGATGTGTGTCTTGAATTTGTATTGTCCCTGTATGAACAAAATCATGCATATCTATATTGTTACATTTCTGTGCTAACCATCTGTATAGAAGGGTGTTAGTACACCAGCTGCCGTACATGCAGGGCATTTATAAGTCTCTATGCGAGAAGCTGCGTATTCAGTAACTCCAACACAGTCTCCGTGATACCAGCGTCCACAATAATCACAAGCAATCATAAATCTATTCATTCAGTACATGATGTAATGAGTACTATATAGTGTTCATTACATATAACAAACACGAACCTTGAAGGATCATAGTGTGTTTCACAGACACAGAAGATGCTAGCAGTATTTTCGTCATCATCGTTGTCCTCAATATGGTCAGGATGAGGATCATGGTCATCATTCTCTTGGTCCTCACCATCACTAGGTCCTTCATCCACACCATCACTAGGCCCTTCATCCACACCATCACTAGGCCTTTCATCCACACCATCACTAGGTCCTTCATTCACACCTTCATCCACACCACCACTAGGCCCTTCATCCACACCATCACTAGGCCCTTCATCCACACCATCACTAGACTCATCATCCACACCATCACTAGGCCCTTCATCCACACCATCACTAGGCCCTTCATCCACACCATCATTAGACCCATCATCCACACCATCACTAGGCCCTTCATCCACACCATCACTAGACTCATCATCCACACCATCACTAGGCCCTTCATCCACACCATCACTAGGCCCTTCATCCACACCATCACCAGACCCATCATCCACACCATCACTAGGCCTTTCATCCACACCATCACTAGGCCCTTCATCCACACCATCACTAGGTCCTTGGTCCACACCATCTTGGTGCTCACTATTACTTGGTCCTTCACCCACAGTCTCTACATCATTAGCTCCTTCCTCCTTAATCTCTCCATCCAAATGAGTACTGGTATCTTCCTGTACACGATCAGCAACCTTTCCCTCTGTAACCAGAACTGCTTGGTCTCTAGTGCAGGTCTAAATGTATATTCATTATAACATATGTTTACACACCCACATTATAACACACATATAGCTATCCATGTGTTTCATCATTACATCATCAACAAAATACATTTACATTGTACAAGTAATTTTACATACCTGATAATGATGACTTGCACCAATTTTTTTTTGCACACATAAATCAGATCGGTTGTGGTACCAGTATGAAGCAACTGCTGCCACAAACTTGAAGGATGGATTTGATTTTCCAGACAAAACTTGTGCAGCTAAATACCAGTAACCACTAGGTCCATTGCATGATGCATCTTTTGGAGGTGTCTCCCCTGTGTCAGCAATGTACTTTACAAGTGCACCAGGTTCAAAGTTATGCTTTTGTCTAATAGGTGGCTATAAAAGGGCACATCTAATAAAACAACAAAACTGAAGCTAAAGTTAACTTACCATCACAAAGTAACTTCCAAAAAAGTACAACTGCACTGGGCTATAAAAGTCAATACATTTATATAGGACCAAACACTGGCTCCACCCACTATAAGAACAAAGATGTTTTCATAAACTGGGATACTGCTTGGAGGGAAAATGTACACAGGCTCCAGTTAGTGGATGTGAAGACCACTCCTCAACTCTTTGCCAAGATCAACAATAGCACAACTCATTGTACATGTATACAAAGAAGGTCACAACTGTTACCTACAGCAAGCCACTCCTCAGATGTACATCCAGCAATAAACAATCACTCAGTCTCGCAAACATACACTCTCACACACAAGTACATTCATAACAGACACAAACTTGCCCTGGATCAACCAACGTAACAAAGAAAAGTTTTTATTCACACTACAAATGGCAGTTTGGAAACCAGAAACACACAGCAACAGCTAAAAAGATCATTTGACAAGGTCCAAGACAGCCATTGAACTGATCAGTTGTTGTCACATCCTTAGTTGGTCCAGTGTTCAGATTGTTGCATGCCGTTAGGTCCCTGGTTGGTGCAGGTACACACCTACCCTGTGGGTACATGGAACAGTTCAGAGTCTGCCTCAAAGTGCTTTGAAACTCACAAGAATGGCACCCATCTCCACTGGTGAGCTTGAAAGTACATATGAGTTGTGGTCACACCCCCAGTGTTCTGGATCCACGCGTGACGTTGGGTCCCTGGTTGGCGCAGGTACACACCTACCCTGTGGGTACATGGAACAGCTCAGAGTCTGCCTCAAAGTGCTTTGCAACTCACAAGAATGGCACCCATCTCCAATGGTGAGCTTGAAAGTACTTATTAGTTGTGGTCACACCCCTAGTGTTCTGGATCCGCGCGTGACGTTGGGTCCCTGGTTGGCGCAGGTACACACCTACCCTGTGGGTACATGGAACAGCTCAGAGTCAGCCTCAAAGTGCTTTGCAACTCACAAGAATGGCACCCACCTTCACTGGTCAGCTTGTAAGTACTTATTAGTTGTGGTCACACCCCCAGTGTTCCTAATCCGCGCGTGACGTTGGGTCCCTGGTTGGCGCAGGTACACACCTACCCTGTGGGTACATGGAACAGCTCAGAGTCTGCCTCAAAATGCTTTGCAACTCACAAGAATGGCACCCATCTCCATTGGTGAGCTTAAAAGTACTTATGAGTTGTGGTCACACCCCCAGTGTTCTGGATCTGCGCGTGACGTTGGGTCCCTGGTTGGCGCAGGTACACACCTACCCTGTGGGTACATGGAACAGCTCAGAGTCAGCCTCAAAGTGCTTTGCAACTCACAAGAATGGCACCCATCTCCACTGGTGAGCTTGAAAGTACTTATTAGTTGTGGTCACACCCCTAGTGTTCTGGATCCGCGCGTGACGTTGGGTCCCTGGTTGGCGCAGGTACACACCTACCCTGTGGGTACATGGAACAGCTCAGAGTCTGCCTCAAAGTGCTTTGCAACTCACAAGAATGGCACCCATCTTCACTGGTCAGCTTGTAAGTACTTATTAGTTGTGGTCACACCCCCAGTGTTCCTAATCCGCGCGTGACGTTGGGTCCCTGGTTGGCACAGGGACACACCTACCCTGTGGGTACATGGAACAGCTCAGAGTCTGCCTCAAAGTGCTTTGCAACTCACAAGAATGGCACCCATCTTCACTGGTCAGCTTGAAAGTACTTATGAGTTGTGGTCACACCCCCAGTGTTCCGGATCCACGCGTGACGTTGGGTCCCTGGTTGGCGCAGGTACACACCTACCCTGTGGGTACATGGAACAGCTCAGATTCTGTCTCAAAGTGCTTTGCAACTCTCAAGAATGGCACCCATCTCCATTGGTGAGCTTGAAAGTACTTATGAGTTGTGGTCACACCCCCAGTGTTCTGGATCTGCGCGTGACGTTGGGTCCCTGGTTGGCGCAGGTACACACCTACCCTGTGGGTACATGGAACAGCTCAGAGTCTGTCTCAAAGTGCTTTGCAACTCACAAGAATGGCACCCACCTTCACTGGTCAGCTTGTAAGTACTTATTAGTTGTGGTCACACCCCCAGTGTTCCTAATCCGCGCGTGACGTTGGGTCCCTGGTTGGCGCAGGTACACACCTACCCTGTGGGTACATGGAACAGCTCAGAGTCTGCCTCAAAGTGCTTTGCAACTCACAAGAATGGCACCCATCTCCACTGGTGAGCTTGAAAGTACTTATGAGTTGTGGTCACACCCCCAGTGTTCCGGATCCACGCATGACGTTGGGTCCCTGGTTGGCGCAGGTACACACCTACCCTGTGGGTACATGGAACAGCTCAGAGTCTGCCTCAAAATGCTTTGCAACTCACAAGAATGGCACCCATCTCCATTGGTGAGCTTAAAAGTACTTATGAGTTGTGGTCACACCCCTAGTGTTCTGGATCCGCGCGTGACGTTGGGTCCCTGGTTGGCGCAGGTACACACCTACCCTGTGGGTACATGGAACAGCTCAGAGTCTGCCTCAAAGTGCTTTGCAACTCACAAGAATGGCACCCATCTCCACTGGTGAGCTTGAAAGTACTTATGAGTTGTGGTCACACCCCCAGTGTTCCGGATCCACGCGTGACGTTGGGTCCCTGGTTGGCGCAGGTACACACCTACCCTGTGGGTACATGGAACAGCTCAGAGTCAGCCTCAAAGTGCTTTGCAACTCACAAGAATGGCACCCATCTCCACTGGTGAGCTTGAAAGTACTTATGAGTTGTGGTCACACCCCCAGTGTTCAGGATCCGCGCGTGACGTTGGGTCCCTGGTTGGCGCAGGTACACACCTACCCTGTGGGTACATGGAACAGCGCAGAGTCTGCCTCAAAGTGCTTTGCAACTCACAAGAATGGCACCCATCTCCACTGGTGAGCTTGAAAGTACTTATGAGTTGTGGTCACACCCCCAGTGTTCCGGATCCACGCGTGACGTTGGGTCCCTGGTTGGCGCAGGTACACACCTACCCTGTGGGTACATGGAACAGCTCAGAGTCTGTCTCAAAGTGCTTTGCAACTCTCAAGAATGGCACCCATCTCCATTGGTGAGCTTGAAAGTACTTATGAGTTGTGGTCACACCCCCAGTGTTCTGGATCTGCGCGTGACGTTGGGTCCCTGGTTGGCGCAGGTACACACCTACCCTGTGGGTACATGGAACAGCTCAGAGTCTGCCTCAAAGTGCTTTGCAACTCACAAGAATGGCACCCATCTCCATTGGTGAGCTTAAAAGTACTTATGAGTTGTGGTCACACCCCTAGTGTTCTGGATCCGCGCGTGACGTTGGGTCCCTGGTTGGCGCAGGTACACACCTACCCTGTGGGTACATGGAACAGCTCAGAGTCTGCCTCAAAGTGCTTTGCAACTCACAAGAATGGCACCCATCTCCACTGGTGAGCTTGAAAGTACTTATGAGTTGTGGTCACACCCCCAGTGTTCCAGATCCACGCGTGACGTTGGGTCCCTGGTTGGCGCAGGTACACACCTACCCTGTGGGTACATGGAACAGCTCAGAGTCTGTCTCAAAGTGCTTTGCAACTCTCAAGAATGGCACCCATCTCCATTGGTGAGCTTGAAAGTACTTATGAGTTGTGGTCACACCCCCAGTGTTCTGGATCTGCGCGTGACGTTGGGTCCCTGGTTGGCGCAGGTACACACCTACCCTGTGGGTACATGGAACAGCTCAGAGTCTGTCTCAAAGTGCTTTGCAACTCACAAGAATGGCACCCATCTCCATTGGTGAGCTTAAAAGTACTCATTAGTTGTGGTCACACCCCCAGTGTTCCGGATCCACGCGTGACGTTGGGTCCCTGGTTGGCGCAGGTACACACCTACCCTGTGGGTACATGGAACAGCTCAGAGTCTGCCTCAAAGTGCTTTGCAACTCACAAGAATGGCACCCATCTTCACTGGTCAGCTTGAAAGTACTTATGAGTTGTGGTCACACCCCCAGTGTTCCGGATCCACGCGTGACGTTGGGTCCCTGGTTGGCGCAGGTACACACCTACCCTGTGGGTACATGGAACAGCTCAGAGTCTGCCTCAAAGTGCTTTGCAACTCACAAGAATGGCACCCATCTCCACTGGTGAGCTTGAAAGTACTTATGAGTTGTGGTCACACCCCCAGTGTTCCGGATCCACGCGTGACGTTGGGTCCCTGGTTGGCGCAGGTACACACCTACCCTGTGGGTACATGGAACAGCTCAGAGTCAGCCTCAAAGTGCTTTGCAACTCACAAGAATGGCACCCATCTCCACTGGTGAGCTTGAAAGTACTTATGAGTTGTGGTCACACCCCCAGTGTTCAGGATCCGCGCGTGACGTTGGGTCCCTGGTTGGCGCAGGTACACACCTACCCTGTGGGTACATGGAACAGCTCAGAGTCTGCCTCAAAGTGCTTTGCAACTCACAAGAATGGCACCCATCTCCACTGGTGAGCTTGAAAGTACTTATGAGTTGTGGTCACACCCCCAGTGTTCCGGATCCACGCGTGACGTTGGGTCCCTGGTTGGCGCAGGTACACACCTACCCTGTGGGTACATGGAACAGCTCAGAGTCTGTCTCAAAGTGCTTTGCAACTCTCAAGAATGGCACCCATCTCCATTGGTGAGCTTGAAAGTACTTATGAGTTGTGGTCACACCCCCAGTGTTCTGGATCTGCGCGTGACGTTGGGTCCCTGGTTGGCGCAGGTACACACCTACCCTGTGGGTACATGGAACAGCTCAGAGTCTGCCTCAAAGTGCTTTGCAACTCACAAGAATGGCACCCATCTCCATTGGTGAGCTTAAAAGTACTTATGAGTTGTGGTCACACCCCTAGTGTTCTGGATCCGCGCGTGACGTTGGGTCCCTGGTTGGCGCAGGTACACACCTACCCTGTGGGTACATGGAACAGCTCAGAGTCTGCCTCAAAGTGCTTTGCAACTCACAAGAATGGCACCCATCTCCACTGGTGAGCTTGAAAGTACTTATGAGTTGTGGTCACACCCCCAGTGTTCCAGATCCACGCGTGACGTTGGGTCCCTGGTTGGCGCAGGTACACACCTACCCTGTGGGTACATGGAACAGCTCAGAGTCTGTCTCAAAGTGCTTTGCAACTCTCAAGAATGGCACCCATCTCCATTGGTGAGCTTGAAAGTACTTATGAGTTGTGGTCACACCCCCAGTGTTCTGGATCTGCGCGTGACGTTGGGTCCCTGGTTGGCGCAGGTACACACCTACCCTGTGGGTACATGGAACAGCTCAGAGTCTGTCTCAAAGTGCTTTGCAACTCACAAGAATGGCACCCATCTCCATTGGTGAGCTTAAAAGTACTCATTAGTTGTGGTCACACCCCCAGTGTTCCGGATCCACGCGTGACGTTGGGTCCCTGGTTGGCGCAGGTACACACCTACCCTGTGGGTACATGGAACAGCTCAGAGTCTGCCTCAAAGTGCTTTGCAACTCACAAGAATGGCACCCATCTTCACTGGTCAGCTTGAAAGTACTTATGAGTTGTGGTCACACCCCCAGTGTTCCGGATCCACGCGTGACGTTGGGTCCCTGGTTGGCGCAGGTACACACCTACCCTGTGGGTACATGGAACAGCTCAGAGTCTGC
Organism: Ephydatia muelleri; assembly: GCA_013339895.1. Classification (NCBI taxonomy): domain Eukaryota; kingdom Metazoa; phylum Porifera; class Demospongiae; order Spongillida; family Spongillidae; genus Ephydatia; species Ephydatia muelleri. Next base: position 5,634,403 of record JABACO010000003.1, read on the forward strand.
CTCAAAGTGCTTTGCAACTCACAAGAATGGCACCCATCTCCATTGGTGAGCTTAAAAGTACTTATGAGTTGTGGTCACACCCCCAGTGTTCTGGATCTGCGCGTGACGTTGGGTCCCTGGTTGGCGCAGGTACACACCTACCCTGTGGGTACATGGAACAGCTCAGAGTCAGCCTCAAAGTGCTTTGCAACTCACAAGAATGGCACCCATCTCCACTGGTGAGCTTGAAAGTACTTATTAGTTGTGGTCACACCCCTAGTGTTCTGGATCCGCGCGTGACGTTGGGTCCCTGGTTGGCGCAGGTACACACCTACCCTGTGGGTACATGGAACAGCTCAGAGTCTGCCTCAAAGTGCTTTGCAACTCACAAGAATGGCACCCATCTTCACTGGTCAGCTTGTAAGTACTTATTAGTTGTGGTCACACCCCCAGTGTTCCTAATCCGCGCGTGACGTTGGGTCCCTGGTTGGCACAGGTACACACCTACCCTGTGGGTACATGGAACAGCTCAGAGTCTGCCTCAAAGTGCTTTGCAACTCACAAGAATGGCACCCATCTTCACTGGTCAGCTTGAAAGTACTTATGAGTTGTGGTCACACCCCCAGTGTTCCGGATCCACGCGTGACGTTGGGTCCCTGGTTGGCGCAGGTACACACCTACCCTGTGGGTACATGGAACAGCTCAGATTCTGTCTCAAAGTGCTTTGCAACTCTCAAGAATGGCACCCATCTCCATTGGTGAGCTTGAAAGTACTTATGAGTTGTGGTCACACCCCCAGTGTTCTGGATCTGCGCGTGACGTTGGGTCCCTGGTTGGCGCAGGTACACACCTACCCTGTGGGTACATGGAACAGCTCAGAGTCTGTCTCAAAGTGCTTTGCAACTCACAAGAATGGCACCCACCTTCACTGGTCAGCTTGTAAGTACTTATTAGTTGTGGTCACACCCCCAGTGTTCCTAATCCGCGCGTGACGTTGGGTCCCTGGTTGGCGCAGGTACACACCTACCCTGTGGGTACATGGAACAGCTCAGAGTCTGCCTCAAAGTGCTTTGCAACTCACAAGAATGGCACCCATCTCCACTGGTGAGCTTGAAAGTACTTATGAGTTGTGGTCACACCCCCAGTGTTCCGGATCCACGCATGACGTTGGGTCCCTGGTTGGCGCAGGTACACACCTACCCTGTGGGTACATGGAACAGCTCAGAGTCTGCCTCAAAATGCTTTGCAACTCACAAGAATGGCACCCATCTCCATTGGTGAGCTTAAAAGTACTTATGAGTTGTGGTCACACCCCTAGTGTTCTGGATCCGCGCGTGACGTTGGGTCCCTGGTTGGCGCAGGTACACACCTACCCTGTGGGTACATGGAACAGCTCAGAGTCTGCCTCAAAGTGCTTTGCAACTCACAAGAATGGCACCCATCTCCACTGGTGAGCTTGAAAGTACTTATGAGTTGTGGTCACACCCCCAGTGTTCCGGATCCACGCGTGACGTTGGGTCCCTGGTTGGCGCAGGTACACACCTACCCTGTGGGTACATGGAACAGCTCAGAGTCAGCCTCAAAGTGCTTTGCAACTCACAAGAATGGCACCCATCTCCACTGGTGAGCTTGAAAGTACTTATGAGTTGTGGTCACACCCCCAGTGTTCAGGATCCGCGCGTGACGTTGGGTCCCTGGTTGGCGCAGGTACACACCTACCCTGTGGGTACATGGAACAGCTCAGAGTCTGCCTCAAAGTGCTTTGCAACTCACAAGAATGGCACCCATCTCCACTGGTGAGCTTGAAAGTACTTATGAGTTGTGGTCACACCCCCAGTGTTCCGGATCCACGCGTGACGTTGGGTCCCTGGTTGGCGCAGGTACACACCTACCCTGTGGGTACATGGAACAGCTCAGAGTCTGTCTCAAAGTGCTTTGCAACTCTCAAGAATGGCACCCATCTCCATTGGTGAGCTTGAAAGTACTTGTGAGTTGTGGTCACACCCCCAGTGTTCTGGATCTGCGCGTGACGTTGGGTCCCTGGTTGGCGCAGGTACACACCTACCCTGTGGGTACATGGAACAGCTCAGAGTCTGCCTCAAAGTGCTTTGCAACTCACAAGAATGGCACCCATCTCCATTGGTGAGCTTAAAAGTACTTATGAGTTGTGGTCACACCCCTAGTGTTCTGGATCCGCGCGTGACGTTGGGTCCCTGGTTGGCGCAGGTACACACCTACCCTGTGGGTACATGGAACAGCTCAGAGTCTGCCTCAAAGTGCTTTGCAACTCACAAGAATGGCACCCATCTCCACTGGTGAGCTTGAAAGTACTTATGAGTTGTGGTCACACCCCCAGTGTTCCAGATCCACGCGTGACGTTGGGTCCCTGGTTGGCGCAGGTACACACCTACCCTGTGGGTACATGGAACAGCTCAGATTCTGTCTCAAAGTGCTTTGCAACTCTCAAGAATGGCACCCATCTCCATTGGTGAGCTGAAAGTACTTATGAGTTGTGGTCACACCCCCAGTGTTCTGGATCTGCGCGTGACGTTGGGTCCCTGGTTGGCGCAGGTACACACCTACCCTGTGGGTACATGGAACAGCTCAGAGTCTGTCTCAAAGTGCTTTGCAACTCACAAGAATGGCACCCATCTTCACTGGTCAGCTTGTAAGTACTTATGAGTTGTGGTCACACCCCCAGTGTTCCTAATCCGCGCGTGACGTTGGGTCCCTGGTTGGCGCAGGTACACACCTACCCTGTGGGTACATGGAACAGCTCAGAGTCTGCCTCAAAGTGCTTTGCAACTCACAAGAATGGCACCCATCTCCACTGGTGAGCTTGAAAGTACTTATGAGTTGTGGTCACACCCCCAGTGTTCCGGATCCACGCATGACGTTGGGTCCCTGGTTGGCGCAGGTACACACCTACCCTGTGGGTACATGGAACAGCTCAGAGTCTGCCTCAAAATGCTTTGCAACTCACAAGAATGGCACCCATCTCCATTGGTGAGCTTAAAAGTACTTATGAGTTGTGGTCACACCCCTAGTGTTCTGGATCCGCGCGTGACGTTGGGTCCCTGGTTGGCGCAGGTACACACCTACCCTGTGGGTACATGGAACAGCTCAGAGTCTGCCTCAAAGTGCTTTGCAACTCACAAGAATGGCACCCATCTCCACTGGTGAGCTTGAAAGTACTTATGAGTTGTGGTCACACCCCCAGTGTTCCGGATCCACGCGTGACGTTGGGTCCCTGGTTGGCGCAGGTACACACCTACCCTGTGGGTACATGGAACAGCTCAGAGTCAGCCTCAAAGTGCTTTGCAACTCACAAGAATGGCACCCATCTCACTGGTCAGCTTGTAAGTACTTATGAGTTGTGGTCACACCCCCAGTGTTCCTAATCCGCGCGTGACGTTGGGTCCCTGGTTGGCGCAGGTACACACCTACCCTGTGGGTACATGGAACAGCTCAGAGTCTGCCTCAAAGTGCTTTGCAACTCACAAGAATGGCACCCATCTCCACTGGTGAGCTTGAAAGTACTTATGAGTTGTGGTCACACCCCCAGTGTTCCGGATCCACGCATGACGTTGGGTCCCTGGTTGGCGCAGGTACACACCTACCCTGTGGGTACATGGAACAGCTCAGAGTCTGCCTCAAAATGCTTTGCAACTCACAAGAATGGCACCCATCTCCATTGGTGAGCTTAAAGTACTTATGAGTTGTGGTCACACCCCTAGTGTTCTGGATCCGCGCGTGACGTTGGGTCCCTGGTTGGCGCAGGTACACACCTACCCTGTGGGTACATGGAACAGCTCAGAGTCTGCCTCAAAGTGCTTTGCAACTCACAAGAATGGCACCCATCTCCACTGGTGAGCTTGAAAGTACTTATGAGTTGTGGTCACACCCCCAGTGTTCCGGATCCACGCGTGACGTTGGGTCCCTGGTTGGCGCAGGTACACACCTACCCTGTGGGTACATGGAACAGCTCAGAGTCAGCCTCAAAGTGCTTTGCAACTCACAAGAATGGCACCCATCTCCACTGGTGAGCTTGAAAGTACTTATGAGTTGTGGTCACACCCCCAGTGTTCAGGATCCGCGCGTGACGTTGGGTCCCTGGTTGGCGCAGGTACACACCTACCCTGTGGGTACATGGAACAGCTCAGAGTCTGCCTCAAAGTGCTTTGCAACTCACAAGAATGGCACCCATCTCCACTGGTGAGCTTGAAAGTACTTATGAGTTGTGGTCACACCCCCAGTGTTCCGGATCCACGCGTGACGTTGGGTCCCTGGTTGGCGCAGGTACACACCTACCCTGTGGGTACATGGAACAGCTCAGAGTCAGCCTCAAAGTGCTTTGCAACTCACAAGAATGGCACCCATCTCCACTGGTGAGCTTGAAAGTACTTATGAGTTGTGGTCACACCCCCAGTGTTCAGGATCCGCGCGTGACGTTGGGTCCCTGGTTGGCGCAGGTACACACCTACCCTGTGGGTACATGGAACAGCTCAGAGTCTGCCTCAAAGTGCTTTGCAACTCACAAGAATGGCACCCATCTCCACTGGTGAGCTTGAAAGTACTTATGAGTTGTGGTCACACCCCCAGTGTTCCGGATCCACGCGTGACGTTGGGTCCCTGGTTGGCGCAGGTACACACCTACCCTGTGGGTACATGGAACAGCTCAGAGTCTGTCTCAAAGTGCTTTGCAACTCTCAAGAATGGCACCCATCTCCATTGGTGAGCTTGAAAGTACTTATGAGTTGTGGTCACACCCCAGTGTTCTGGATCCTGCGCGTGACGTTGGGTCCCTGGTTGGCGCAGGTACACACCTACCCTGTGGGTACATGGAACAGCTCAGAGTCTGCCTCAAAGTGCTTTGCAACTCACAAGAATGGCACCCATCTCCATTGGTGAGCTTAAAAGTACTTATGAGTTGTGGTCACACCCCTAGTGTTCTGGATCCGCGCGTGACGTTGGGTCCCTGGTTGGCGCAGGTACACACCTACCCTGTGGGTACATGGAACAGCTCAGAGTCTGCCTCAAAGTGCTTTGCAACTCACAAGAATGGCACCCATCTCCACTGGTGAGCTTGAAAGTACTTATGAGTTGTGGTCACACCCCCAGTGTTCCTAGATCCGCGCGTGACGTTGGGTCCCTGGTTGGCGCAGGTACACACCTACCCTGTGGGTACATGGAACAGCTCAGAGTCTGCCTCAAAGTGCTTTGCAACTCACAAGAATGGCACCCATCTCCACTGGTGAGCTTGAAAGTACTTATGAGTTGTGGTCACACCCCCAGTGTTCCGGATCCACGCAGTGACGTTGGGTCCCTGGTTGGCGCAGGTACACACCTACCCTGTGGGTACATGGAACAGCTCAGAGTCTGCCTCAAAGTGCTTTGCAACTCACAAGAATGGCACCCATCTCCACTGGTGAGCTTGAAAGTACTTATGAGTTGTGGTCACACCCCCAGTGTTCTGGATCCTGCGCGTGACGTTGGGTCCCTGGTTGGCGCAGGTACACACCTACCCTGTGGGTACATGGAACAGCTCAGAGTCTGCCTCAAAGTGCTTTGCAACTCACAAGAATGGCACCCATCTCCATTGGTGAGCTTAAAAGTACTTATGAGTTGTGGTCACACCCCTAGTGTTCTGGATCCGCGCGTGACGTTGGGTCCCTGGTTGGCGCAGGTACACACCTACCCTGTGGGTACATGGAACAGCTCAGAGTCTGCCTCAAAGTGCTTTGCAACTCACAAGAATGGCACCCATCTCCACTGGTGAGCTTGAAAGTACTTATGAGTTGTGGTCACACCCCCAGTGTTCCGGATCCACGCGTGACGTTGGGTCCCTGGTTGGCGCAGGTACACACCTACCCTGTGGGTACATGGAACAGCTCAGAGTCAGCCTCAAAGTGCTTTGCAACTCACAAGAATGGCACCCATCTCCACTGGTGAGCTTGAAAGTACTTATGAGTTGTGGTCACACCCCCAGTGTTCAGGATCCGCGGCGTGACGTTGGGTCCCTGGTTGGCGCAGGTACACACCTACCCTGTGGGTACATGGAACAGCTCAGAGTCTGCCTCAAAGTGCTTTGCAACTCACAAGAATGGCACCCATCTCCACTGGTGAGCTTGAAAGTACTTATGAGTTGTGGTCACACCCCCAGTGTTCCGGATCCACGCGTGACGTTGGGTCCCTGGTTGGCGCAGGTACACACCTACCCTGTGGGTACATGGAACAGCTCAGAGTCTGTCTCAAAGTGCTTTGCAACTCTCAAGAATGGCACCCATCTCCATTGGTGAGCTTGAAAGTACTTATGAGTTGTGGTCACACCCCCAGTGTTCTGGATCTGCGCGTGACGTTGGGTCCCTGGTTGGCGCAGGTACACACCTACCCTGTGGGTACATGAACAGCTCAGAGTCTGCCTCAAAGTGCTTTTGCAACTCACAAGAATGGCACCCATCTCCATTGGTGAGCTTAAAGTACTTATGAGTTGTGGTCACACCCCTAGTGTTCTGGATCCGCGCGTGACGTTGGGTCCCTGGTTGGCGCAGGTACACACCTACCCTGTGGGTACATGGAACAGCTCAGAGTCTGCCTCAAAGTGCTTTGCAACTCACAAGAATGGCACCCATCTCCACTGGTGAGCTTGAAAGTACTTATGAGTTGTGGTCACACCCCCAGTGTTCCAGATCCACGCGTGACGTTGGGTCCCTGGTTGGCGCAGGTACACACCTACCCTGTGGGTACATGGAACAGCTCAGAGTCTGTCTCAAAGTGCTTTGCAACTCTCAAGAATGGCACCCATCTCCATTGGTGAGCTTGAAAGTACTTATGAGTTTGTGGTCACACCCCCAGTGTTCTGGATCTGCGCGTGACGTTGGGTCCCTGGTTGGCGCAGGTACACACCTACCCTGTGGGTACATGGAACAGCTCAGAGTCTGTCTCAAAGTGCTTTGCAACTCACAAGAATGGCACCCATCTCCATTGGTGAGCTTAAAAGTACTCATTAGTTGTGGTCACACCCCCAGTGTTCCGGATCCACGCGTGACGTTGGGTCCCTGGTTGGCGCAGGTACACACCTACCCTGTGGGTACATGGAACAGCTCAGAGTCTGCCTCAAAGTGCTTTGCAACTCACAAGAATGGCACCCATCTTCACTGGTCAGCTTGAAAGTACTTATGAGTTGTGGTCAACACCCCAGTGTTCCGGATCCACGCGTGACGTTGGGTCCCTGGTTGGCGCAGGTACACACCTACCCTGTGGGTACATGGAACAGCTCAGAGTCTGCCTCAAAGTGCTTTGCAACTCACAAGAATGGCACCCATCTCCATTGGTGAGCTTAAAAGTACTTATGAGTTGTGGTCACACCCCCAGTGTTCCTGGATTCTGCGCGTGACGTTGGGTCCCTGGTTGGCGCAGGTACACACCTACCCTGTGGGTACATGGAACAGCTCAGAGTCAGCCTCAAAGTGCTTTGCAACTCACAAGAATGGCACCCATCTCCACTGGTGAGCTTGAAAGTACTTATTAGGTTGTGGTCACACCCCTAGTGTTCTGGATCCGCGCGTGACGTTGGGTCCCTGGTTGGGCGCAGGTACACACCTACCCTGTGGGTACATGGAACAGCTCAGAGTCTGCCTCAAAGTGCTTTGCAACTCACAAGAATGGCACCCATCTTCACTGGTCAGCTTGTAAGTACTTATTAGTTGTGGTCACACCCCCAGTGTTCCTAATCCGCGCGTGACGTGGGGTCCCTGGTTGGCACAGGTACACACCTACCCTGTGGGTACATGGAACAGCTCAGAGTCTGCCTCAAAGTGCTTTGCAACTCACAAGAATGGCACCCATCTTCACTGGTCAGCTTGAAAGTACTTATGAGTTGTGGTCACACCCCCAGTGTTCCGGATCCACGCGTGACGTTGGGTCCCTGGTTGGCGCAGGTACACACCTACCCTGTGGGTACATGGAACAGCTCAGATTCTGTCTCAAAGTGCTTTGCAACTCTCAGAATGGCACCCATCTCCATTGGTGAGCTTGAAAGTACTTATGAGTTGTGGTCACACACCCAGTGTTTCTGGATCTGCGCGTGACGTTGGGTCCCTGGTTGGCGCAGGTACACACCTACCCTGTGGGTACATGGAACAGCTCAGAGTCTGTCTCAAAGTGCCTTTGCAACTCACAGAATGGCACCCATCTTCACTGTCAGCTTGTAAGTACTTATGAGTTTGTGATCACACACCCCAGTGTTCCTAATCCGCGCGTGACGTTGGGGTCCCTGGTTGGCGCAGGTACACACCTACCTGTGGGTACATGGAACAGCTCAGAGATCTGCCTCAAAGTGCTTTGCAACTCACAAGAATGGCACCCATCTCCACTGGTGAGCTTGAAAGTACTTATGAGTTGTGGTCACACCCCCAGTGTTCCGGGATCCACGCGTGACGTTGGGTCCCTGGTTGGCGCAGGTACACACCTACCCTGTGGGTACATGGAACAGCTCAGAGTCCAGCCTCAAAGTGCTTGCAACTCACAAGAAATGGCACCCATCTCCACTGGTGAGCTTGAAAGTACTTATGAGTTGTGGTCACACCCCTAGTGTTCAGGATCCGCGCGTGACGTTGGGTCCCTGGTTGGCGCAGGTACACACCTACCCTGTGGGTACATGGAACAGCTCAGAGTCTGCCTCAAAGTGCTTTTGCAACTCACAAGAATGGCACCCATCTTCACTGGTCAGCTTGTAAGTACTTATTAGTTGTGGTCACACCCCCAGTGTTCCTAATCCGCGCGTGACGTTGGGTCCCTGGTTGGCACAGGTACACACCTACCCTGTGGGTACATGGAACAGCTCAGAGTCTGCCTCAAAGTGCTTTGCCAACTCACAAGAATGGCACCCATCTCCACTGGTGAGCTTGAAAGTACTTATGAGTTGTGGTCACACCCCCAGTGTTCCGGATCCACGCGTGACGTTGGGTCCCTGGTTGGCGCAGGTACACACCTACCCTGTGGGTACATGGAACAGCTCAGAGTCTGTCTCAAAGTGCTTTGCAACTCTTCAAGAATGGCACCCATCTCCATTGGTGAGCTTGAAGTACTTATGAGTTGTGGTCACACCCCCAGTGTTCTGATCTGCGCGTGACGTTGGGTCCCTGGTTGGCGCAGGTACACCACTACCCTGTGGGTACATGGAACAGCTCAGAGTCTGTCTCAAAGTGACTTTGCAACTCACAAGAATGGCACCCATCTCCATTGGTGACTTAAAAGTACTTATGAGTTGTGGTCACACCCCAGTGTTCCGGATCCACGCGTGACGTTGGGTCCCTGTTGGCGCAGTACACACCTACCCTGTGGGTACATGGAAACAGCTCAAGATTCTGTCTCAAGTGCTTTGCAACTCTCAGAATGGCACCCATCTCCATTGGTGAGCTTGAAAGTACTTATGAGTTGTGGTCCACACCCCCAGTGTTCTGGATCTGCGCGTGACGTTGGGTCCCTGGTTGGCGCAGGTACACACCTACCCTGTGGGTACATGGAACAGCTCAGAGTCTGTCTCAAAGTGCTTTGCAACTCACAAGAATGGCACCCATCTTCACTGGTCAGCTTGTAAGTACTTATGAGTTGTGGTCACACCCCCAGTGTTCCTAATCGCCGCGTGACGTTGGGTCCCTGGTTGGCGGCAGGTACACACCTACCCTGTGGGTACATGGAACAGCTCAGAGTCTGCCTCAAAGTGCTTTGCAACTCACAAGAGATGGCACCCATCTCCACTGGTGAGCTTGAAAGTACTTATGAGTTGTGGTCACACCCCTAGTGTTCCGGATCCACGCGTGACGTTGGGTCCCTGGTTGGCGCAGGTACACACCTACCCTGTGGGTACATGGAACAGCTCAGAGTCTGCCTCAAAGTGCTTTGCAACTCACAAGAATGGCACCCATCTCCACTGGTGAGCTTGAAAGTACTTATGAGTTGTGGTCACACCCCTAGGTGTTCCGGATCCACGCGTGACGTTGGGTCCCTGGTTGGCGCAGGTACCACCCTACCCTGTGGGTACATGGAACAGCTCAGAGTCTGCCTCAAAGTGCTTTGCAACTCACAAGATGGCACCATCTCCACTGGTGAGCTTGAAAGTACTATGCGTTGTGGTCACACCCCCAGTGTTCCGGATCCACGCGTGACGTTGGGTCCCTGGTTGACGCAGGTAACACCTACCCTGTGGGTACATGGAACAGCTTGTAAGGCTTAGTAGTTGTGGCCATACTCCTAGCTGGTCCAGTGTTCAGGATCCGCGCGTGACCTTCAGTCATTGGTTGGCACAGGTAGTACACAATCTACCCTGTGGCTACTGGTACAGCTCACAACAACTTTTATATTGTGTTTGCTTACGTTTACAATGACTATTAAACGCGCGCTTATGACGCCCGCCGCTTGTGGAATGCTAAGCGTATTCATTTTTGAATGTGGTGCTGGGGAATGTGGTGCTAGCTTCCAACGGGTTTTATTGTGCGGTTCGTTGCTATGGGACGGCAAACCAGGCCTAATTTCGTCGACGTGGCATTGCAGGGCGGCAAACGACAAATCAATTTGTGGCTGACCTGATACAAATAGAATCACCATGCAGAACTGTTCTGTATGCATTTTGCCCGAGTGACTACGCACAGCCATGCAGCGATCTGGTCCGCAGACAATGAACTTTGTCCTCCAAATACTACTCCTAGCGGCGCTTGGAGGTTATGCGATTGTCAAGTCCGAGTATATTGCTCCGATTTCCATTTCCCCAGGGATGGATTACAAAGCTACTTGTGTAACGGCTTGCTTCAATCGAATACGACTCTCGTATTAGGCGCCGGAGAACATCGCATATCTTCTGGACCGCTCGGCTGTTTCGTCTTTAGCGTAAGTAACGTTATGATACTTGGATCCAATAGTGGTGAATCGATATTCGTTGCCAAGGGGACAGACTGCGTATCGCGTTTGATCTTTGCAAAATCTGACAATTGAGAAAGTAAATTTCGTTGGATGCAACGGATCCGGCCTATCTGCCATCTTATTCTTCCAGTTTGCGCATTACGTATCCCTTCGCCACTGCACGTTCCGAGCAACAGTCCTGGGTACAGCGTGGCTGCCGAGTCCTCTGGAAATATCGACATCACGAACTGCATGTTCCAACAGCGCACCGAAATATCTTCATGAAACGGCGCTATACGACTGAGTGGCTCCACTAATGATACCACTATCTCAGGCTCCACATTTCAGGGCAACACAATTAATATGGTGAGTTAATATTGATAAGCGGCTCGAAAGGGAAAATGTATATCTCAAATTGCATATTCCGATACAACAGCGTGGCTTCTTACTTAATAAGAATAACAGCAACACGTGAAATCATTGATATCACAAACTGTGCATTTGAGAAACAACGAACGGATCGATTGATTCAGATGGTTCAATTATTTATATCACAGATGGCACGTTTCGTTATAATATGCGACCATGTTGTTGGACCGACAGGATCAAGTGTCATTTATCGCAAACTGCAAATTTGACAGCAACGCTGACTCATGGCTATGGATTCAACCAAAGGTCCAGTTAAGATCACAGATAGCACATTTCGTTCTAATTATGCTGTGTGGTTTAAAGTCACTTCTGAGAAAAGTAACGGTGTCCAAGTAAATGATCCAACGACTTCTCTTAGCATCACAAAGTGCACTTTTCTGGGCAACAGTTTTAGGATTACTTACTTACACTAAAGTAGGATTGGCAACACGTACATGAATGGCTGCATATTCGAAGGTAACTATCCAGATAGTATGGTATTGTATTATGGGTTAGTTGCCATAGTCGTCAGTTTTTTAAATTTATCAGGCAGCCTTTACATTGCAGACACTAGATTCGAGACAACTACAGGTCACAAAAACACTATCACTATACAGCAACACCTGATTCGATCTCGATCTCAAATAGTACGTTTACAGATGTCGCTTTTATGTGTTCACAAATTTCATGATACGGAGACGAGAAGCCTCAAAACGTCAATTAATATAACAGATTGCACTTTTCAAAACGGCACTCTAGGTACGCAACCACTGGTCCTACTGCTGTGGAACCCGCTCAGCACCGTTTATATTTCACGTTGCACATTTCAAAAGAATAACTTTGGAGCGCTCAGGATATACGAGTTCCTTCCAATCAGTCTGAATGTTACCATTACAGACTGTACATTTCTGAATAACAACGGTTATTTGGAGGAGCAGTTTATTATTCGAAAGGAACATTTCTCATCGTCAACTCAACATTTGTCAATAACAGTGCAACGGTAGGAGCAGCTATGATGATTACAAATGATCCAGGTCCAGATGCTGTCGCAACGAATGAGCTGTGCAAAATAACTTTGTTGGATGTAGTGATTCAAAATAACTACTGCAATGGTCAAAATTTTGACGAAACAAGGGGAGGAGCCATATGGTTTAGTGGAGCCTTGGTGAACATAGGCGGAACTGCATACAAGAAGTCAGTTTATTCCAATGGTCCCCAAGGGGCCATACAAGGAGCAGATGGCTATCTTAATTTCTGGGGTAAGGTCACATTTGCCAATAACTCAGGAGAGAATGGTGGGGCTATCAACGTTCTGAATGTGCAGCTTTCTTTTCTAGCCAATTGTGTTGTTTCCTTTGTTTCAAACATAGCCTCAGATTTGGTGCTATTTACAATGAAGGACGTAAAAGAAACAGCTTCTACATCAATGCTGGAATTCTTCAGAGTAGGAAATATGTGCTATTTTTAAGAATAATGGCAGTGTTACCTTCCAATAACCATGCAACTGGCTGGCGATGCTATTTATGCAACACCTATTTATGACTGCTACTTATGACAGAAAAAAGTCCATTTTGGATACCTATCTAAATGAAACTAATGTGATATTGGATATGTATCCAAATGCATTTAAAGTGAAGATGTCTTCTAATAATTCCCAAATTGTTTCCACTCCAATAAAGTGCATATCTGCCAATCCAATGATCGAGATCCTTCCAAAACAGTGCACAATACGACCTGGATATGTACCCAGGTGGTACATTGCAACTGAATGTGACCACAGAGGACTCCGCACATTTCTTTCTCCAAGTGCGGTCTATGCACAAATCAAAGTAATTGGTACACAACAATCAGACTTGGAGCCCAGCAGGATGTTCAGTGGGTAGGAAAAGAATGCACTACATTGGCATATCAGATCTTTGGCCCTGAAAGGACAACATTCAACCTCCTGCTGTCAAGCTACCCAGGGTATGCTCCCACTGTCCTTAAGGTGCACCTTCAACCATGTGTAGCGGGATTAGAACTACATGTTTCATCAGATAGATGTGTCTGTTCAAACTTTCTCACCGATGCTGGGCTACTATGTGATACAGCTCTAGGAACAGTCATAAGAGGTGGAACTCGATGGATAGGTGTGTACATACATGAAAACAAATCCATTCCAGCTACTGCATATGTTTGTCCTTTGAAGTACTGCAAAAATATTACTCAAATCTCTCTAGTAAATCCTGAAGACTTGTGCAGTGGAGGACGCACTGGTATTAATGTGGTCATTGCTCTGATGGCTACAGTGTGGTCTTTGGTCATCTGTGTGCCGGTATGCTCGAATGTGGCTCATTACAATTCTCATGTATGCTGTACTTGGGGCCTTATTAGTGGCTGTGTTTGCTCTAAATCTTACAGTAGCACAAGGAACCCTCTATGGACTCCTCTTCTATGCAAACATCATTCAAGTCAATCCCACCATATTTTTCAACCAATCAGTACTGAGTCCCTTACAGGTCCTGATATCTCTCCTCAACCTTGATCTTGGGTTTCCACTGTGTTTCTATGATGGTATGGATGACGCCGCCAAGGCAGGCCTTCAGTTTGTTCCCCACCTACCTCCTCTCTCTCACCATTACTGTCATTGTGATTTGTCACTACTGCCTTCGTAGAAATACTATGAACAGAAACTGCTTTGACAGACTTAACTACCTGATTGGACAAAGAGCTGTGGGTGTTTTGTGTACACTCATCTATCTATCATATTCCAACTGCTCAGAACCGTCATCGACGTCTTTACCTTCTCTACAATCAAGTATCAAGATGGTAACATGCGTGTCTGGTTCTATGATGGAAACATCAACTACTTGCATAAAGAACATGCAGGATTATTTATGGTGGCCATGGGGGTCTTTATCCTGTTTCTTATTCCCTATACACTTGCCCTCACCTTCATACCAGTCATTGAGCACTACAGTGAGCACAACAGACTCTTCAACTATCTCCACAAGATGGCCAATCGGGTAAGCCAATGAATGATGTCTACTTGCTCCCTTCAGGGGGAAAGTGGCGCTTTTGGCTTGGAGCACGACTGTGGCTTCTAATATTCTTGTACATAATAAGTCCATTCTACAGTTCTGATCAGCCAAAGCTGCTTCTCTTTATTCATGCAATCACGGTAATGTTGTTCATTCTAATTCAGGCTCAAATAAATCCATTTGGAAATTCAATCCAGGAAACTCATAATTGCAGCACAATGGAATGCATTTTCAATAAGTTTTATAACTGGTTAGATCTTACTTACTCACTGAACTATGCAACACTATCGCTTCAGTTGTTGTACATTTTATCCGAAAATTTGGATGCAAATCAGACAGTACAGAGGGACATGGCAGTTGGAATTTTGGTTTGTCTCTATGGTGTGCAGGTGATGGCCACAGTCTTGTACCATGTTGTTGTGATGATCCTCATGGTCTGCAATGTGCATGAAAGAATACAGAAAAAGATAAGAGATCTCTTCCTTCAAACACAACTCCAGTCCCAACCCATTGAATGATTATCGAACTGATGATGACAAAACTACCAGCTGTGATTTAAGGGAACCATTATCTGAGCGGAAATAGAGTTAGTTAATGTATGAGTTCTATTTGTATGAATGTTTTGGTAGGCAGAAAAACAGAAATGTGTTAATTGCAGGATCAGTAGAATGTCAATGATAAGTATTCTGTTTCCTTTTTCATCTGGGAAAATTAATACTTTTGTAAATGCAGTGTTCTTTGATGCAGTCCGCCTTTATGAGGTCATCCTTACTTTTAGAGAGGATTGAAAAATATGGGTTAATTTTCTTATAATGAACCAACCTTCTTTGAGATTTTGCAATGCATGTTATTAATATGCGTGAGTATACCCTAATCATGCATGACACCATACAGCTTGGCAGAATTTATGCTGTATGAAATGCAATTCTATCCTTCACATAACTAGCATGTTGTTTGTTCTTCAATAATCTGAGTGTTTTTCTGTGGTCTGCTACCAAATTGTCAAGCGCATACTGATACAGCAAAGAGATCTGATCTGCCATAAGTAGTGCAAAGATCTATCCCTAGAATTTGTATCCCGAGGACCATTTTGTACACTGAAAGTTTTGGTCCCCACGGACCACTTATTTCGAGAAAAAAAAAGATACCTACTGAAAAATTTTGGTTCCACCACATACTATTCTGTATTATGTGCACACAAGAGTTTGATCCTTACCAGTAATTTGATGTCAAGTAGCAGCTTCACTTGCAACCAAAAACCACACATTTCAATACAATTGCTACATGCACTTCACATTTTCAAAGTGCTCACAAAGGGTGCATAGATAAAGAGATTCATTTGCATGGCTATTCACAATATTTACTTGGAGCAAATCTCAGTAGTTTGTTACTTGTGCCAGAAGAACTATATACAATCGTTGTGGCAAGCAAATTGGCAAGGAATGTATTTCAACTTGTGTTGCCCACACTTTCTGATGATCCACCTTTGTTCTTTACAAGTAGTTGTCCATTTTTTCTAATGCTTTAAAGTAGCAAGATAGCAAGGTAGGATCATGAACCATGTATGATGTGACTAGTACTCTGAGTTGTACATGATCCTTTGACTCCCAGACACTTCTTGCGCCACAGCTCTGAAAAAGGAATTCCCATCACTATTAATGCGACCTTGTATGTTGGGAGCTTGGTCCACACCAATATCTAATGTTTTTTCATTGTGATCGCGATTCCCTTTTACTACCATGAGTCCTAAAACACTGCACATTCTTCTTTGCCAATCTCTGCACACTGGCAAGTACAGCACTGTAGATGTGACCACGATCGCGTTCGATCGAAGTGAAAAAGCGATCGATCGAAGATGATCGACGTCATTATTGCAATGATTGTTTTCCATCGATTGAGGTTTGCTGTCAAATAGAAACGACGAATTTTGACCTAAACGGCGTTCCATATGATCGGTTAGAAAATTACGTCGATCTAAAAAATTACAGATGTGATCAATTTTGATCCAAACGGCGTTTCATAGTTTTTATATTTCAAAAGGAACATTTCTCATCGTTAACTCCACATTTGTCAATAACAGAGCAACGATAGGAGCAGCTATGATGGTTGGAAATAATCCAGGCATCAATGCAATCGCAACGATTGAGCTGTGTAAATAACATTGTTGGATGTAGTGATTCAAAATAACTCCTGTAATGGTGAAGAGTATGACAAAACAAGAGGAGGAGCCATATTATTTAATGGAGCCATGGTGACCATATGTGGAACTGTACGCAGGGGAAGTAAATTCATATCTAATGGTCAATCCAAGGAGTAGATGGCTATCTTGAGCTCGGGGGTACTATCATATTTGCCAATAACTCCGGAGAGAATGGTGGTGCCATCAACCTTCTAAATGTGAGGCTATTTTTTTCTTTTGGATAGTTTTATTTCTTTTGTTGCAAAAAGAGCATCTAGATTTGGCGGTGCTATCTACACAGAAGGATACCAGATAAGAATCACTATCTATAGTGCATTTCAAATGAATCAAAAAAATTAAAAATTATTGTGCTATTTTTAAGAATAATGGCAGTGTTACCTTTCAAGATAACCGTGCTCAACTGGCTGGCGATGCTATTTATGCAACACCTATTTATGATTGCTACTTGTATGGTAGTTCCATTGTCGATTCATATGTTTCCTACATATTTGATGTGGTTTATAATAGTTCCCAAATTGTTTTCTTCTCCAATAGATGTGCAATTCGTTGATCAAACTCTTTCCAACTACGGTGCACAACACAGTCAGAACATGTACCCTGGTGGTACATTACAAATGTCTGTGACCACAATGGATAGTGGAAAGATTCTATCTCCAAGTGCAGTCTATGCACAAATCAAAGTAATTGGCGAACAAAGTGCACAAATCATCACACTTGGAGTCCAGCAGGATGTTCAGTGGGTAGGAAAAGAATGCACTATACTGAACAATCAGATCAGTGGACCCCACATGAGTTCATTCAATCTACTGTTGTCAAGCTATCCAGGATAGGTGTGTACATTGTAGCGCCCGCAATGTAGCGCCCGCGCCACGAGTTAACCAAGAATACGATAGCTTGAGAAATCAGACTCTCTTACATGCGCAAGGCATACACTTAAATACAAAAGAATTAATTAGTCACATACAGACAGTCAAAGTTCACATATGACGCACTGGAGCCAATTGTAGTTCCGATCAGGTGAGTAGGAAGGTTGCAGACATCTGTCCCAGAACGTTACAGTGAGAAGAAATGAGTGGATTCTGGATAATGATACAACTGCCACTGTTAATTCATCACCGTTTTACAATTCTTCGCGATTAGTTGAGGTAAGAAATTTTATATATATACATGCATAATGTAACTATTACTATGCATTTATTACACTCTTAGGTTCAATAAACACACCACACACACACACACAAAGATTAGTAGTCCATTGCATCGACCTGCATGTCTGCCACCTGCAAGGATCTAGCAAGGATAGCCCTGGCGTTTTGCTCTCACAAGCACAATGCTCAGTCTGCCATATAGATCCCCCAAGGCTTGGGATTTGCTACAGTTTGTGAGGATGGCTTCGCGCATGGCTATGCAGGAGAAAGCATTGCATGCCTCTTCACACCAGGCTCCATATGTTTCCACTGCTAGTGGAATGCACTGCCAACCAAGCTATAGTATTATTGTTTTTAATAATAATTTTATGTGGGTGATTATCCAATATAACCAGTTTTCTGCTTCATTTTTCTAGTTCTTCAATTGTTTTCTGCGAGTACATGTCATAGTGTGCTCTAAAAAAAGACTGCTATTAATCATTGAAAATTGGAATGTCTATCATAGAGTTAATTTTTTAGGCATACATTTCAACACAAGTGTTGTCAGTTTTGCTAGTTCCGAAATTAGCAACTATTAACACAAGCCCAGTTTTGTTGTCTAATATTCATTTTCTTTATGCATGATATGCCGGCATAATTTCACAGAAGAATTTCAGCATTGCTGTTACACATCTGTAATGATAATAGTGAGTTAACATCATTAGGAATAGGTAAAACACCTTGATTATAAAGTGCTCCTGAAGGCAACTGTTCCCAAAAGTGACATTGGTTTTTAACATGCTGCATGAAGAAGACTTACTTAAAAAGCATTTTGCAAGTCACAATTAAAATATTCTGTACCATCCAAGAAATTTTTTTTTTAGAGGATTATACTGGTGTAAGAGCGTTTTAGGGACCCCAGCTTTTCAGGGACCCCACACTATCCCTAAAACGCTAGCGTTTTGTGGTCCTCCAAAGGCCCTATATTACTAGGGATTAAGGTACACTTCTAGAGTTTTAGGGACTCCATAGGTAAGGCATGGTATACTGGAACAGCGGTAACAAATTGTGAGCATACGTCACACCTCTATTATATCAACATGATTTACACACGCGTTGAAGTGTGAAATGGACGAATATACAAACGACAGTTGCCCATGCGAGAAGTATCCATTCAAAGAGCTATTTATTTTCCTTTAGAGGAGTGTATTCTGAGATAAGCAGTAAAAACATGGATTGAGAAGGAGAAGATTTTGTTACTGATGCTGGAAGGCTATTTTATGTGGGTGGAAGCAGAAAAGAGAAGACTCACTTATTTGTTGAAAACGTCAAAGAAAGAAGACGAATAATTAGCAGTATTCATGATTTGGCTCATCTTGGAAGGGACAAAACTTTGTCTGAAATAATGGAACGATACTACTGGCCAGATATGCATAATTAAGTGTGTGCAAGCGGTTGAATCAATTTAATATTAAATTTAACACTTGTTTTGTTGTAATGCTATAGGTAAGAACTTGTGACCCTTGTCACAGGAGAAATGGAACAAAGCTTCGGAAGCAACATGCACCACTGCATTATGCTTGGTATCAAGTAGGTATTGATTTAGTGTGTCTTTTACCCAAGACTTCCAGAGGTCACAAGTACATAATGACAATCACTGATTATTACACAAAATGGGCTGAAGCATTTCATCTGAAAGATTAAACACTTTCATCAGTTGCTGATATTCTGTTTTCTGTAAGTTAACTGATTATACTATTTTTAATTTTGTAACAGGCATGAGGAATGTTTATACATGATATTTGTCACCATGGTTGTCCTGCAATATTTGTATCTGATCAAGGAAGGGGAATTTGTGAATGCATTATCACAAGGTCTTTTAACAAAAACCAAAGTGGAGCACACTACCAGTACCTATCATTCTCAGGTACATAAATGTGCTTTGTATTTGATTACATTTCATGCTTAATTAAATATTGCTTGTATTTTCTTAACAGTCTAATGGATTAACTGAAAGATTTAATCAGCTGCTGTGTCAGTCACTGGTTAAATTAATAAATAAAGATCACAATGACTGGGATGAATCAATTCTCTTTGGTTATCTAGTCACCAAGCAGAGAAATACAGGCTTCTCACCATTTTTCATGGCATATAACAGGAAAGCTCGTCTTCCAGTTAATTTTAGCATATCTCCAATTTGTCATGACAATGATGACAACATTAATTCAGTACACAACTTTGTAAAAGAAATGATGCAAGTTCGTGATGATCTGAAACCACAAGCAGTAAGGAACATTTAAAAATGCACAAGAAAGTCAGCAGAATTACTATGATAAAAAACGTGTGCCACAGGTAGAATGTATATGAGTGTTTTTATTTGTGTACATAATTGAATGCTTAATGATACTGAGGCATATTAGTAACTATCAGAAGGAGAAATTGTCCTTCTTGGTATAGACGATGTGAGTGTGTTGAGAGGAAAGGTAGAAAATTGTCGGCACACCTTTCCTTTTGTGTTCCTCAATTCATACACACCTTTTTCAATGCTCCTATTAATTGTATACGGTCCTATTCTCTTTCAATTTCCTTCGTTTCCATATATATGCATGCTGCATTTTATTCATTTCTGTTACCTCCTATGAATACTTATACCTTTAGGCTGTTATCAAGTTATATTATACTAATATTCTCATAGCAGGAAGAGGCAATCAATGGTAAGGAGGCTTCTGACCAGGAAAAACGGATAATCATATATGAAAACCCACAAAACACAATTTCAAGTGACATTTGGGTTAAAGATCTGAATTTGACATTGATGGATAAAACAGAACTGGAAAATGGTACTCTACTTAGTGACAAGCACATTGCTGCTACACAAATGTTGCTGGAAAAATCATTTCAACACATCAAAGGGTTTCAATCTACTCTTTTTGTACAGCAAGTTCAGCTCTACCATTCAGTTGACAAAGATATTAATGGTAAGGATGTATGAATATTATAAATTATTATTTTTTCCTTAGTGCAAGCAGCAGAAATTCATCATACTGGTGAATCTCACTGGGCGATCACTGCTCTTTCTAAAAATGAGCTGCATCATCTAGACAGTATGGCAAGTATGATTATTCCACCTTTACTAGATAAACAGTTGGCCAAAATCTATGCTAATTTGTGCACTGGAAATTCTACACTGAATATAACACGTCAGTCCATTCAGCAACAAAAAGGGGGAATGGACTGTGGAGCATTTGCTATTGCCTTTGGGCACAAGGAGACAATTTGTAGGATTTAGCTCTTAAATAGGATGCAATGAGAAATCAAGAGCTTTGAAAGTTAGAAGCTGTTATGGCACGACTCATTCATGCACACATTAACACCTACGTATATACAATAGTGACCTCAGCTAGAGCCTTCTCTGAGGCCTCCATTCACACGCACACCCTTGCCCCTTGCACACAATGATCTTCTTTGTGTATTGCTGTATGTGCGTATGTATACCCGAGCTGTGTTATGTATTTCATGTTCATGCTCTTGCATTGATTCGCTACATTGTGATTCCGGTTGAGCAACGTGTCACGGAGCTAGCTGTGCTTCTACCTAGACTTAATCCTCATTTCGAATCCTTGTGTGTCAAGAAAACAACAGAAGCTGATGCCATTCTCAACAACTAATGCTCCTGTCAAGAGATGTAGGCAAAAGAAATACAGTATCCGTTTTAATGTGTCTGATAACTGCCTGGAACTGCAAGGATTGTTGATTCTACATCAGTGTAGTGGTTTTTCTTACTGAATTGTTCTGTCGTGCGTGTTCATGAATTGGCAATAATAATTTATCTCATCTGCATGTTTAATTACATGGGGTCCCCTAAACACTAGAGAGTCCCTAAAATGCTAGCAATATTGGGATGAGGGGGTCCTCATAACACTAGACAGGGTCCATATTTCACTGGTGTTATGGGGACCTGGGGTCCCCGATAATAGGGGTCTCTAAAACACACTTACACTGGCCTGATTCCATAAATTGAAGCCAAGGTCAGTTTCTGTCCAATAATTCAATTCACAGTTCAATCAGAAATTGTCAGCACCACACAGAACATTTCAGCTTCCAAAGTATGATTATGAACATTTAATAACTGGCCGTTCTTTGGATTCTAAGGTGAATGCTATGCTGGGCATAAAATGATTTATCATTACACTTGATTTTAGACACAAAAATGAATATAAAACAGAGCCAGCCCCAATATCAAGTAAGCGCCACAGCCAATCTCAACTGTAACATAAAAAAACAATGAATAAAATACTTAATGCATATACATCAGCAAGACACATTGCATGAACTACAAACACTCTGATGATACTTCATGTCATTGCATCTTCGAAAGCAAAGAGAAGTCATCTTCATTAAACAACTGAATTCATTACTCCACACAAAATGTCATGGATTTTCTGCAAAGGCAAGCATTAATTCTGATCTGTGATAACACATAACTCGCAACAATCAGAAAAGAAACTCAAATTTTCAGCACAGAAACATCCACTGCCTAATTTTTGGACAACAAAAATAAATGCAATGGTTATGCAGGGTTCCTATGGTAAGACGGAAAAGTGTGTATCTACACATAAAACTATCAGAGAAGTCTTACACTGCTTTGGTGTTCAATACAGACCCGTCCACTCCGTCAATACATTGAATGCCCACAACATTGCCAGTTATCTAACCAATGTGCTGGGTTCCTATGGTGATAGTACGAGGTATAGATGCGAATCTCATAAAACAATCAGAGAAGTCTTATACTGATTTGGTGTTCAATACAGGCCCATCCCACTCCGTCCATACATTCAATACCACACCACACAAAACTTCAGATTGCCGGTTATCTAACCATTGTGCTGGGTTCCTATGGTACCGTAGGTATACACACAATACATAATGTATGGTGACAGTAAGAGGTATAGGTATATACCTACACACAACATCATTACAGAAGTCTTACACTGCTTTGGTGTTCAACTTGGAGACCCTTAGCCTTATATTGTCCATATTTACAACACATAGTTACATCCTTGCTGTTATTAAGGTGACACAGAGAGTGAAAGCTGTGTATTTGACTGTACTAGTTTAGGTGCACAGTTTATGGTGTGAGAATTCGACACTGGGTCTCAGAATGTCTACAGAATATGCGAACATACGTGAGCCTGAAATAGGTCAAGTTCCGTACAGTTGTTCCTCTTCAGGTGTGCCGGGATAACTGGCTCTCATTCTGGACGGTGCTTCCAAACATCATGTCCCCAGTCCTTAATGACGTAAAATGGACTCACTTCCACACGGTGCGCGAAGTGTTAATTTGTTGTTGATTGGGTTCATATTTCGCATATCTTTGGTAGTATCGTCTCTAACGTAAGTAATGTTATGATACTTGGATCCAATTATAGAGAATCGACTATTTGTTGCCAAAGGGATAGACAGTACATTTCGTTGTATGCAACGGATCCGGCCAGTCGCACATTACGTATCCCTTCGCCACTGCACGTTCCGGAACAACAGTCTGGGTACAGCGTGGCTGCCGAATCCTTTCGAAATATCATTCGACAGTTCTGATAGACGCCGTATGCATAAAGCAGTACTGATGCCAGTAGGTGTGTGGCAGTGCATGTGTGTGCAAGGAGATCACACACATGCACCATGCACACATCACACACACACACACACACACACACACACACACACACACACACACACACACATACACACACAAACATACACGCGTTACACACACGTTACACACACGTGCATCACACACTCACACATCACACACACACACACACATCACACACACACACATTACACATGAGCTGGTGTGGCTGTGTGCTATATTGGCCTACCAGAGTTTGCGCATTTTGACCTGAGCCCCAATACATGAGTGCAATCGGCATGCAGGGTCAAAGGCAGGTGTTGTTCCCAATTCTCTTGCATAAGCTCTTAGCAAGTGTAACAAGGATCTATTAAATCGTTCCACCTCTGATCACCTTGAGGGTGGCAAGGTGCCTAATATTTGTCGCAAAATTGCACACTCATGTCACCTTTTGTTTTGTATTGCAACTGACGACCAAAGTTGCCTCCCATTGGCACACTCCCCTCCCTCCCATTGGCACACTCCCCTCCCTCCCATTGGCACACTCCCTCCCTCCCATTGGCACACTCCCCTCCCTCCCATTGGCACACTCCCCTCCCTCCCATTGGCACACTCCCCTCCCTCCCATTGGCACACTCCCCTCCCTCCCATTGGCACACCTCCCCTCCCTCCCATTGGCACACTCCCCTCCCTCCCATTGGCACACTCCCCTCCCTCCTATTGGCACACTCCCCTCCCTCCCATTGGCACACTCCCCCTCCCTCCCATTGGCACACTCCCCTCCCTCCCATTGGCACACTCCCCTCCCTCCCATTGGCACACTCCCCTCCCTCCCATTGGCACACGCCCTCCCTCCCATTGGCACACCTCTAGCTTTTAATACTGAACCTTACAAGAATAATCGTTGTGCCACGTTCTTAGAGCTACAAGGAATAGTGGAAGCAAACTTAGTTGAGTCTGCTGCAAGACAGAACGCCGGGCCGGCTATGGCTAGTTGGTCTCTATGGTGTGCTGGTGGTGGTCACAGTTTTGCACCATGTCATTGTGACCCTACGCATGGTCTGCTAATGTGCATGAAGTAATAAAGGAGAAGATCAGAAACCTCATCTATCAAGCACAGCCCCAGTCCCCATCCTCCACTTGAACAGAAATGATTCTTGCAAATGCATTCTGTGTTTGTGTATTGGGATGCTAAACTATTTTCTGGGCGTGCCAAGCATTGAATGTGCACTAAAATCCTCCCCTCTTCAGTAGCTTTGATGAGTTTTATATTGTAGTGTGTGTGCATGCGCTGCAAAAAAAAGTTGTGAAGGCAACCTGCTTCCGTGCATAACATAAGCTGCTTAGTCAAACCTATAAATGTAAAGTTCCATTCTAGCAGCTGGCATTGTGGAAATTCCGATGTCTCAGTGGGCAATAAACAATTAGCAACTATTCTATATATGGTTGTGTCTACTACTACAGCCAGGACCACTGATTTAGATCATCGTAGACCAAGGTACTTAACGTCTGACATGCATGATGAATGGACTAGTGTATCCAGGATTTGAGGGTGGGGGTGAGCTCAGTGATGTGTACCTAAAGCATGCCCAAATTTGTTGAAAGTGCTCAATTACAAATTTTCACATGTCTGCAACAGTAAAAAGCGGTTGAATATGTAGTGAGTGTAATCAAACGATATCTATATCGTAGTACATGGACAGAATGTGTATATATACTAACCCTAACAGAATGTTCTAGAAGGGGTTAGAGTACAAGCACATGACTATTTAACACTTCAGGCAGGCGTTCGTGCGTCATCGTTACATATGACCCCTTCCTCCAAGAATCCGTCTCGGATTAGTCTAACTGTAGACGATCTGGGGGGCGTCTTGTGCGAGTTGGGTATCGTCGCGTGTCTCCTTCTGCATCATCACTTCTTGAGGTGGGGTCCATGTCCTCATCATGGGCGGGATCCTCATCAGGGGTGTGGCCTTCCTCAGGGGCGTGGTCTTCATCATGGGCGGGAACCTCATCATCTATGAGAGCAGGGCTTTCCACATCTTCATCGTCCACTTCCGTTGGCTCTACGTGTGTTCCCGATGGAGCATTAGGGGCACCTGGTGGGGCACGTGCCGTCGAAGTCTGTTCTTGTAGCCGCATCCCAGAAGGACAGCGTTTCAGCCTGTCAAAGTGAACCACCGTTGACTTGTTGTTTCCTGTATGCTGGATACGATACGTAACATCTGAAAGCTGTGTTATGACCCTGTATGGCCCACTCCATGGTTCTGCGGAGTTTCCTGGATTCCCTTTCGCCAGTGCTTTCGTTGAACAGCCACACCAGGGTCTCCAGGTTTGAATGGATCTCCGTGCACCTTGCAGTTGTAAAACTCCTTTTGCCGGCCTTGTCTTGTAGACATATTTACTCCGCACCACCTCAAAAGCAGTGGTTCAAAGTATCCTGGAGGCTCTGGACGTAATTCCCATACTGCTGAGGTATTGTCTCCATGAGTGAAGGAGGCGGTTCATGCACAATGGCCAGGGGTAGGCGGGCTTCCCTGCCAAACATCAGGAAGAATGGCGTGTACCCGGTAGTACTTTGTATGCTGGTATTGTACGCCATGCACACTTTGCTCAGATCCTCATCCCAGTTGGTGCTATGTGGGTTTGATCGCGTTGATAACATACTCAATAGGGTCCTGTTAAAGCGCTCCACAAAACCGTCCGATTGTGGGTGGTATGGTGTTGTCCGTGTCTTTCAATCTGGAGCAACTTGCACAACTGCTTGATAATTTCTGCTTCAAACTGCCTCCCCTGATCTGAATGAAGGCGCTCTGGTAGAGAGAAACGGCAAAACAGTTGGTCCAGTAGCTTCTGTGCCACTGTTGAGGCCTCTTGGTTTTGAATGGGATATGCTTCTATCCACTTCGTAAAATAGTCCCCAGCTACTAAGACATATCTGTTTCCGGCCGCCGTTTTCGGGAGAGGACCCAGAATGTCGATGGCCACCATTTGCATAGGTGAACCTACTGTAACACTTTGGAGAGGAGCCCTGTTGTGAGGGGTTGCTGTTTTGCGCTGGGCACAACCACACATGTTGTACACCATAGCTTTGTAGCGTTATAGTACCCTGGCCAGTAGTAAGCAGCCCTCAGTTTCTTAAACGTCTTCTCCTCACCGAGATGACCTCCAAACGTTCCTTCATGAACCTCTCTAAGTACTTCATTGCGTAAGGCAGGGGGAACTACCAACTGGTGCACAGCGGCTGACTCTTCGTTGCAGTCAGCAAACTTCCGATACAGCACTCCTTCCTTCAACACTAACTGATCCCAAAGCTGCCACAGACGCCGAATCTCCACGCTTTTCCCCTCTAACTCCTTTGTAGGGGAACGAGTGTTGCAACCTTCTGGCATCAATCAAAAGCTTCCATTCGCTGTCTTCGATTGCTTCTTTATCACCTCCTCAATATCAACCCGGAAAGCTCGAGGGCTGCTACTGGCAGTATATCGCCATCATCACCATCGACGTCCGTCTCAACTCCACATTGGGTGCATGGGCGTCGGGATAAAGCATCTGCGTTGATGGTGTTTAACCCTCGACGGTGGATAACCTCAAAGTCGAACTCTTGGAGTTTTTCGAGCCAACGAGCAACTTGAGCCTCGGGATTCCTCATACAATACAGCCATTTCAGGGCTCCATGGTCCGTACGGATTTGAAACGTTGTCCCAGAAGGTATGGGCGAAAATGAGTCACGAATGCCACAACAGCTAGGAGTTCTTTTCTCGTAGCGCAGTAGTTACGTTCAGCTTTGGACAAGAGGCGACTTCCATATGCAATTACGTACTCCCTCCCGTGGTTATCCAGCTGTGACAGTACTGCACCAATTCCTTCATTGCTGGCATCTGTGTCCAGATGAAGGGTTTCTTGAAGTCAGGATAGCTGAGAATAGGAGGTGAGGACAAGAGTTCACGAAGTAAGTTGAAGGACTCCTGGCATGGGATGGTCCACTGGAAAACGGACGCTGAACGCTCGGTAAGCCTGTGTAAGGGTCTTGCAACTTCAGCAAAGTTTCTTATGAACCTCCGTGAGTAGTTTGCAAGGCCAAGGAACTGTTGCACTTCTCTCACATTCTGGGGAGTCGGCCAACACTGCACTTTGCGAAGCTTGTCAGGATCGGCCTCAATCCCATCCTTAGATACAATGTGGCCCTAGGTACTGTACTCTTTTCCCTGAGGAAGAAACATTTGCTGGCTTGATCTTCATTCCTGCTTCACGTATGCGGGCAAACACGCTATCCAGATTGCTCAGATGTTCTTCGAACGTCCTAACCCATGACGATGATATCGTCGAGATAGACTAGACAAGAGTCCATTGAAGTCCGCTAAGAACGACATCCATAAGCCTCTGAAATGTAGCTGGAGCATTACAAAGGCCAAACGGCATCACTTTGAATTCAAACAATCCCTCATTGGTACAGAAAGCCGTCTTTGCTCGATCCTCCTCCTCCAGCTCTACTTGCCAGTAGCCGCTAGCCAAATCGAGCGTCGAAAACAATTGAGATTCAGATAGCATCTCCAGGGTATCGTCATTCGAGGAAGTGGGTAGGCGTCCTTACGGGTGACCTCGTTCAACTTGCGATAGTCTAGACGCAAAATCGTACACTGCCATCTTTCTTCTTAGCTAGTACAATAGGAGAAGCCCATCCGCTTTTAGAGGGTTGTATGATGTCGTTGTCCATCATCTCTTGATGAGTTCCTTGACAACTGTTCTCTGAGCTGGTGGTGTTTCTGCGGGGATGCTGTCTGATGGGTAGAGACGAGCTTGTATGGATAGCATGTTGAACCTTAGAAGTCTGTCCCAGCTTCTGACCTGGACAAGCAAAAACATCGGCATACTGCTGTAAGAAGAGCGAATAGTCTCCCCCTCTGTTCATGCTGAAATACTGGTGGAGATTGTGCCAACTGGTGAAGGACGTTTGCCTTATCTATCGGACATGTTCGGTTTCTGCAGGTGATGATAAAGCTCCTATCTGCCACTCTTCTATTCTGTGAAGCTCACCAATTGTTGTGCCCTGACGAAAGGTGATGCTTTGGTCGCTGGCGTTCAGCACACGGACTGGGATAGAGGTACAGGTTTCCAGGATCGCTCTGGCTATGACCACGACTGGGATTTGAGGTGGTGCCCTTCGAGAAGCCATAATCCATAAGGTGGCAGTTCTGATTCCAACAACTTCAATTTCACACCTTGGGGGAATAATGGTGGTCTCAGCCAGTCTGACATCATAAGTGGGGGACGCTTTCTGGCACAAAGGAAACACTGTGCCACCCCGCTAAGATCAGCTTCTTCCTTGGGATATCTATTGTGGCAACTATTGTCCTGGAGAAAATCCATCCCGAGAATGCCATCAGAAGTAAGGTTATCGGTAATAATCACGCGGTAGTGACCAAGGAAGCTCCAATGTAGAGTTGAATCTTGCTCGTCCGAGTACCTTCAATGGCGATCCATCTACTCCAACCAAACGTGGCCCTTCCCATTTCTCCAGCATCCCTTCGTTGATTTTACTCCATATCTTACTGTCAAGTAGCGACGGCCGCGGCTCCGTATCGACCAGAAGCTTGAGACCCACCCCCTTCACATTACCGTACAGAAAAAATGATTCTTGAAACAAATTTGAGATTACAACAAGTTTCAGTTCGAGCCTTCTGTTCACAACCTTCGGTAGGCAGGCTCACGCCATCGAAGGACTGTCGTTTCTCCCTGACGCTTCCGCTGTGCTCTGCAATAACGGGCAACGTGGCCAGGACCTCCGCAATTCCAGCAGGTTAGGGGACGATCGTTACTTCTATTAGGCCTCCTACCATCCCCTGTCCGCTCTCTCTCTCCTTCTAGTCGGGCCTCCAACCGTTCCATTCTTTCCGTTAATTTCTTAACAACGTCGGCCGTGACAGGACTCGTCCCCGCTCCTCCAATCAGCTGGTCGTTCGTCACTCCTCCTCCCACCACATGCGATTTGGAATCCGCGTAGCACTCGATTTCCAATGTTGCGCTTACAGCAGTATCTAGCGTAGCTGGCCTTCTCTGCCGTACAGCGAAAGCTACTTGAGAGTTGTCGATAAGCGACAGGAACACGTTCAGCGCCAGCTGCTCCTTGGCTTTGTCTTCGAGGTCTGGATACCCTTTCTGTGCCATTATTCTCAGTCGGTCCGCCAGATCTGCTGCCCACCCTTCTTCTTTCTTCCTCTTAGCCGTCTGCAACTCGGTCTGGTAGGCGTTCACGTCTACAAGATGGCTCGAATCTCTCCTGCAAACGTCTCTTTGGCGGTCTTGTAGTCCGCGATGCTTTGCGGCGAAAGTCTCTGGAACGATGCCAGCGCGCGTCCCGTCAAACTGATTTTAAAACCACTGCAACTTAGCAGCGGCGTCCCACTTGTTGATATCTGCCGCACTCTCAAAATGGAAGATCATTGATCCCAGGATTCTTCACCCGAGAACTTCCCGGAGTCCACGGTAGGTCTAGCCATATCCTCGATCCTCCGCCGACTACGCCAATGTAGTGAGTGTAATCAAACGATATCTATATCGTAGTACATGGACAGAATGTGTATATATACTAACCCTAACAGAATGTTCTAGAAGGGGTTAGAGTACAAGCACATGACTATTTAACACTTCAGGCGTTCGTGCGTCATCGTTACAAATATATGTTACATGCAGACAGTCTTTTATGATGGAGATGGAAGGAACAACAAATTTTGCAAGATTCCTAGATAGAAGGTCTGCATATTTGTTGTTTTGTGTAAGCATAGTCTGTTATTATTCGCTTCTTGCCCTCAACTAAATATATACACTGTATGTACTGCAAATTCACTAAACACGTACTGTGTGTGTGCACGTGTGTACATGTATGTGTGTATGTATTTTCGCATTTGTGTATGTGTCGCGTTCTCTATAGTTGCAAATGGTCACACATAATGCCTTATAGGGATCTAACCTATCTAGGATGTTCTAGATATGAAAACCTACGAGTTTTCACCTCTAACCACACACCACAACAGTATTTGTGCATGTGGGTGTGTTTGCACAGTCATCTCTACTCTTTTCTGCTCCCACAACCGGTTTTAGATAGATTGTAAAAAGTACAAAACGATGGCCTAGTTTGGCATGTTATCAGGGTCAGACGCACATCACCCCGAATTGTACACAATGGATATGGATAGCAGTTCACACATATCTTGCACCTTTAAAGTAATTTGATCTCCCCCCAACTGTAAACCATCACACCTCTGCCACTTTTATTGTTTCAATCACGAGGATGAAGGAAAAACCTTAGTGTATCTTATGAATAATGGAGGCACATTGCGGTCTTTAGATAAACATATGAACATAAGATAAAGGCATTGATTACCAACTGTTGCTGTACTGCAGAATGTGTGGACAAAGGCTAATGAAGAGGAACACAAAAAGGACTGCCATGACATTTGCAGCCGAACTGCAAATTGCTTTTAGCTCTAACATTTATCCTTACTGATAACTCTCAAATTCATCTGAACGTTTTGCCTTTGCTGTCAATGCAGAGAGTTATCAGTGCTAGGCAGAAGGAGTGTACCATAGGTGTGACTGGCACCGTTTGTCTGGGAAGTACATAGAGATGAAGGGTGTAAGGTGCATGCTATTTTGTCAGTAACATAATCAATATCAATGTCAGTGCAAAGCTCATGTCACAAAGCTTACAGTTGGCACAGGTCATCTACTAGGCCTCACACCAAACAATCTCATTGTGCATCGTTTAATAATTGCCCCTCCTCCGGTCTTGTCACATGAGCCCTACTCACCATTGGCAATGTGACTGCCAGGAACAAGTTGAAAGTATTAGTGTGTCAAACATTCTGTCACAGCCCCTTGAAGCATCATGTCGTAAGCAGGCCTGCACAAGACGTGTTGTGGAGCGGGTAACAGCATCAACCACAGTGTGTCCTTGCTGCTCTGAGGACAGCTAAGTACCATCTGTCCTGATAGAGAACGAGGTGCACACACAAGTTTCTATTGCAGAAGCAGGCATTGCAAACATTGCAATTGGCTCTGCTTAAGTATTGGCTATAAAAGCCGGCCTGGCTATTCCATGGAACAGAATGAGAATTCTTAGACTGTAAATTATTACACACACAGCTCCAACAATAACTTAAATTTGTCCAGGTAGCTCAAAGTATCAGGTGTTTTTCTGGCTGTGGAGGTAGGACGCGCCACATCTAAAGACAAATTGTGGGTGACATTTCCTGTCCCTTCTGGTGGTGGTGAGCTTAGAGGAGCTCCTCTGGTTTATTTGTGCATATAGCTCTAACAGTACTGGAACTGTAACGTTACAAGCACATTGATCATGCACTCTGTCGGAAGAACTGCACTAAACAAATAGCCCAATTCTACAGAAGCAAAAAAAACATACAGAAATACTGGTCATTGCCTTTTCCAAAATGGATCTGAATTTCATTGACGAGGCACTGGCACAAACTCATGCATTCGATATGTTAATACACTTCTATGAGTTTATGTGAACTTTAGAAAGACTGCACAATTGATTTTTACACAGAACAGTCCATTGAAAGGTTTTTATGTTCTTTCCTGAATGCTTTCCTCAGGCAACAGTCCCCATCAGAACGCATGTACTGGAGGATCATGGTACACTGTATTCCACCCACGTTCGCTTTGGCTGCCTAGGTCCTGAGTTTATTCATGCTAAGTGTACAGGACTTAGCCTAGCATACACAGCAGTGACTGATAAAGCACAGCATCTGCTGTGTATAGTCAAGGAACACTTAATAAGTATTGAAAAAATTAACTTAGTTCTCACTTTTGTGTAAGCCTTGAACCAGCAACAGCAATCCATAGGTGTCTTGTGCCATGTGCACATTATAGAAGTGTCTTTATCATATCCATATGGTGTCATGCAGGCAATCGACAACTCAGCTCTAAACCCTTCAGAGAAACGAAAACAATACGTCTTTCATACAACCTTCCATTCCACACGGCGTAATTAAGCTGCTGGTAGATGATCGAAAAGCCAACAAAAATGGCGATTTTTAAAGCGTTGGAACACCTCTTCAGAAAATTCGGCGACACACGCCTTTAGTAAACACTACTGCAAGTAGCATTCAGATGCACGTAAATTGCCATAGCCTTTGGAACCCGTACGCGCTGGAATACGTCGAGCCACAAAACTGGGCGCGTTAAGTTTAAGGCCACGTGATTTGATACATCATCATCTGTTCACTGTTGTACTCCGTGCGCATTGCGCATTCATCAGGGATTTGGTTGTGCGATTCGTTGCTATGGGACGGCAAACCAGGCCTAATTTCGTCGACGTGGTATTGCAGGGCGGCAAACGACAATTCAATTTGTGGCTGACGTGGTACAAATAGAATCACCAGAACTGTTCTGTATGCATTTTGCCCGAGTGACTACCGCACAGCCATGCAGCGATCTGGTCCGCAAACAATGAACTTTGTCCTCCAAATACTACTCCTAGCGGCGCTTGGAGGTTATGCGGTTGTCAAATCCGAGTATAGTGCTCCGATTTCCATTTCCCCAGGGGATGGATTACAAAGCTACTTGTGTAACGGCTTGCTTATTAAATCGAATACGACTCTCGTATTAGGCGCCGGAGAACATCTCATATCTTCTGGACCGCTCGGCTGTTTCGTCTCTAACGTAAGTAACGTTATGATACTTGGATCCAATAGTGGTGAATCGATAATTCGTTGCCAAGGGGACAGACTGCGTATCGCGTTTGTATCTTTGCAAAATCTGACAATTGAGAAAGTAAATTTCGTTGGATGCAACGGATCCGGCCTATCTGCCATCTTATTCTTCCAGTTTGCGCATTACGTATCCCTTCGCCACTGCACGTTCCGAGCAACAGTCCTGGGTACAGCGTGGCTGCCGAGTCCTCTGGAAATATCGACATCACGAACTGCATGTTCCAAAGCGCACCGAAATATCTTCATTTGAGGGAAACGGCGCATACGACTGAGTGGCTCCACTAATGATACCACTATCTCAGGCTCCACATTTCAGGGCAACACAATTAATTATGGTGAGTTAATATTGATAAGCGGCTCGAAAGGGAAAATGTATATCTCAAATTGCATATTCCGATACAACAGCGTGGCTTCTTACTTAATAAGAATAACAGCAACACGTGAAATCATTGATATCACAAACTGTGCATTTGAGAACAACAATAGAACAACATTGGTATCGATTGATTCAGATGGTTCAATTATTTATATCACAGATGGCACGTTTCGTTATAATTATGCGACCATGTTGTTGGACCTGACAGGATCAAGTGAAATCATTTATATCGCAAACTGCAAATTTGACAGCAACGCTGACTCATGGCTATGGATTCAACCAAAAGGTCCAGTTAAGATCACAGATAGCACATTTCGTTCTAATTATGCTGTGTGGTTTAAAGTCACTTCTGAGAAAAGTAACGGTGTCCAAGTAAATGATCCAACGACTTCTCTTAGCATCACAAAGTGCACTTTTCTGGGCAACAGTTTTAGGTATTACTTACTTATACTACAAAGTAGGATTGGCAACACGTACATGAATGGCTGCATATTCGAAGGTAATTCTATCCAAGATAGTATGGTATTGTATTATGGGTTAGTTGCCATAGTCGTCAGTTTTTTAAATTATCAGGCAGCCTTTACATTGCAGACACTAGATTCGAGTCAACTACAGGTCACAAAACACTATCACTATACAGCAAACACCTGATTCGATCTCGATCTCAAATAGTACGTTTACAGATGTCGCTTTCTATGTGTTCACAAATTTCAATGATACGGAGACGAGAAGCCTCAAAACGTCAATTAATATAACAGATTGCACTTTTCAAAACGGCACTCTAGGTACGCAACCACTGGTCCTACTGCTGTGGAACCCTCAGCACCGTTTATATTTCACGTTGCACATTTCAAAGAATAACTTTGGAGCGCTCAGGATATACGAGTTCCTTCCAATCAGTCTGAATGTTACCATTACAGACTGTACATTTCTGAATAACAACGGTTTATTTGGAGGAGCAGTTTTGATTAATTCGAAAGGAACATTTCTCATCGTCAACTCAACATTTGTCAATAACAGTGCAACGGTAGGAGCAGCTATGATGATTACAAATGATCCAGGTCCAGATGCTGTCGCAACGAATGAGCTGTGCAAAATAACTTTGTTGGATGTAGTGATTCAAAATAACTACTGCAATGGTCAAAATTTTGACGAAACAAGGGGAGGAGCCATATGGTTTAGTGGAGCCTTGGTGAACATAGGCGGAACTGCATACAAGAAAAGTCAGTTTATATCCAATGGTCCCCAAGGGGCCATACAAGGAGCAGATGGCTATCTTAATTTCTGGGGTAAGGTCACATTTGCCAATAACTCAGGAGAGAATGGTGGGGCTATCAACGTTCTGAATGTGCAGCTTTCTTTTCTAGCCAATTGTGTTGTTTCCTTTGTTTCAAACATAGCCTCAAGATTTGGTGGTGCTATTTACAATGAAGGACGTAAAAGAAACAGCTTCTACATCAATGCTGGAATTCTTCAGAGTAGGAAATATTGTGCTATTTTTAAGAATAATGGCAGTGTTACCTTCCAAAATAACCATGCTCAACTGGCTGGCGATGCTATTTATGCAACACCTATTTATGACTGCTATTCTTATGACAGAAAAAAGTCCATTTTGGATACCTATCTAAATGAAACTAATGTGATATTGGATATGTATCCAAATGCATTTAAAGTGAAGATGTCTTCTAATAATTCCCAAATTGTTTCCACTCCATATAAAGTGCATATCTGCCAATCCAATGATCGAGATCCTTCCAAAAACAGTGCACAATACGACCTGGATATGTACCCAGGGTACATTGCAACTGAATGTGACCACAGAGGACTCCGCACATATTCTTTCTCCAAGTGCGGTCTATGCACAAATCAAAGTAATTGGTACACAACAGATCAGACTTGGAGCCCAGCAGGATGTTCAGTGGGTAGGAAAAGAATGCACTACATTGGCATATCAGATCTTTGGCCCTGAAAGGACAACATTCAACCTCCTGCTGTCAAGCTACCCAGGGTATGCTCCCACTGTCCTTAAGGTGCACCTTCAACCATGTGTAGCGGGATTAGAACTACATGTTTCATCAGATAGATGTGTCTGTTCAAACTTTCTCACCGATGCTGGGCTACTATGTGATACAGCTCTAGGAACAGTCATAAGAGGTGGAACTCGATGGATAGGTGTGTACATACATGAAAACAAATCCATTCCAGCTACTGCATATGTTTGTCCTTTGAATTACTGCAAAAATATGACTCAAATCTCTCTAGCAAATCCTGAAACTTGTGCAGTGGAGGACGCACTGGTATTCTATGTGGTCATTGCTCTGATGGCTACAGTGTGGTCTTTGGTTCATCTGTGTGCCGGATATGCTCGAATATGTGGCTCATTACAATTCTCATGTATGCTGTACTTGGGGCCTTATTAGTGGCTGTGCTATTTGCTCTAAATCTTACAGTAGCACAAGGAACCCTCTATGGACTCCTCTTCTATGCAAACATCATTCAAGTCAATGCCACCATATTTTTCAACCAATCAGTACTGAGTCCCTTACAGGTCCTGATATCTCTCCTCAACCTTGACTTGGGTTTCCACTGTGTTTCTATGATGGTATGGATGACGCCGCCAAGGCAGCCTTCAGTTTATATTCCCCACCTACCCCTCTCTCTCACCATTACTGTCATTGTGATTTGTCACTACTGCCTTCGTAGAAATACTATGAACAGAAACTGCTTTGACAGAATTAGCTACCTAATAGGACAAAGAGCTGTGGGTGTTTGTGTACACTCATCTATCTATCATATTCCAAACTGCTCAGAACGGTCATCGACATCTTTACCTTCTCTACAATCAAGTATCAAGGTGGCTACTTGCGTGTCTGGTTCTATGATGGGAACATCAACTACTTACATAAAGAACATGCAGGATTATTTATGGTGCCATGGGGGTCTTTATCCTGTTCCTTATTCCCTATACACTTGCTCTCACCTTCATACCAGTCATTCAGCACTACAGTGAGCACAACCGACTCTTCAACTATCTCCACAAGATGGCCAATCGGGTTAAGCCAATGAATGATGTCTACTTTGCTCCCTTCAGGGGAAAGTGGCGCTTTTGGCTTGGAGCACGACTGTGGCTTCTAATATTCTTGTACATAATAAGTCCATTCTACAGTTCTGATCAGCCAAAGCTGCTTCTCTTTATTCATGCAATCACGGTAATCTTGTTCATTCTAATTCAGGCTCGAATAAATCCATTTGGAAATTCAATCAAGGAAACTCATAACTACAACACAATGGAATGCATTTTCAATGAGTTTTATAACTGGTTAGATCTTACTTACTCACTGAACTATGCAACACTATCGCTTTCAGTATTGTACATTTTATCCGAAAATTTGGATGCCAATCAGACAGGACAGAAGGACATGGCAGTAGGGATTTTGGTTTGTCTCTATGGTGTGCTGGTGATGGCTACAGTCTTGTACCATGTTGTTGTGATGATCCTCATGGTCTGCAATGTCCATGTAAGAATAAAGAAAAAGATAAGAGACCTCTTCTTTCAAACACAACTCCAGTTCCAACCCATTGAAATGAATTATCAAACTGATGATGACAAAACTACCAGCTGTGATTTAAGGGAACCATTATCTGAGTGGATATAGAGTTAATGTATGAGTTCTATTTGTATGAATGTTTTGGTAGGCAGAACAACAGAAATGTGTTAATTGCAGGATCAGTAGAATGTCAATGATAAGTATTTGTTTCCTTTTTCATCTGGGAAAAATAAGACTTTTGTAAATGCACTCTGTTAATGTTCTTTGATGCAATCCACCTTTATGAGGTCATCCTTTCTTTTAGAGAGGATTGAAAAATATGGGTATTTTTCTTAAACTGAACAAACCTTCTTTGAGATTTTGCAATTTTAATGTGCGTGAGTATACCCTAATCATGCATGACACCATACAGTTTGGCAGAATTTATGCTGTATGAAATGCAATTCTATCCTTCACATGACGTGGCATGTTGTTTGTTCTTCTGAGTGTTTTCCGTGGTCTGCTACCAATAGTCAAGCACATACTGATATAGCATAGAGATCTGATCTGCCATAAGTAGCGCAAAGTTCTGTCCCTAGAATTTTTTTCCTGAAACATTTGGTCCTGGGGACCATTTTGTACACTGAAAGTTTTGGTCCCCACGGACCACTTATTTGAGATAAAAAAGATACCTACTGAAAATTTTGGTCCAACACATACTATTCTGTATTATGTGCACACAAGAGTTTGATCCTTACCAAAGTATTTTGATGTCAAGTAGCAGCTTCACATGCAACACCACACATTTCAATACAATTGCTACATGCACTTCACATTTTCAAAGTGCTCATAAAGGGTGCATAGATAAAGAGATTCTTTTGCATGGCTATTCACAATATTTACTTTGAGCAAATCTCAGTAGTTTGTTACTTGTGCCAGAAGAAACATCGTTGTGGCAAGCAAATTGGCAATGGAATATATTTCAACTTGTGTTGCCCACACTTTCTGATGATCCACCTTTGTTCTTTACAAGTAGTTGTCCATTTTTTCTAATGCTTTCAAGTAGCAAGATAGCAAGGTAGGATCATGAACCATGCATGATGTGACTAGTACTCTGAGTTGTACATGATCCTTTGACTCCCAGACACTTCTTGCGCCACAGCTCTGAGAAAGGAATTCCCATCACTATTAATGCGACCTTGTATGTTGGGAGCTTGGTCCACACCAATATCTAATGTTTTTTTTCATTGTGATCGCGATTCCCTTTTACTACCCTGAGTCCTAAAACACTGCACATTCTTCTTTGCCAATCTCTGCACACTGGCAAGTATAGCACTGTGTCAACTGTGTAATTCAACATCTGCTGCAGAATAGGATGGTTGCTCAGCAACATCCTCCATCTGTAATTATCCTTCTGAGCCCTTTTGGTAAATGTTGGAAAGGATTAATAATATTACAACTAGATATTTGTCTATTGCAAATTACAATGACATCAATTGTAAAACTACAACTGGTTTATGAACAATTAACCAAATCATGATCACCTTCAAGTACAGAACCATGTACTTACAATGTAGTGCAAAATGACCATCAGAAGCTGAATCTGTTGAGACTGCATGGTGGAGAGAAGGACTGCTATTATCATTATATGTGCACACAGAGAAGTAACATATCTGGATGCAGGTCAATCTAAAATTATTTGCAAAGAGAATAAAATCTTCAATTGTAAATTACAACTGGTTAATCAACAATTAACCAAATCATGATCACCTTCAAGTATAAATGACCATCTGCAGCAGAATCTGTTGAAATACTGCCATCATTGCATCAGTGGTGGAGACAAAGGAATGCTATCATCAGGATATGTGCATGCAGGAGTAACATCTCTGGATGCAGAAGAATTTGACCATCATCTACATCTGAAGTTACTTGTGGTCTGTAAATATTTAAATGACTACCCGTTGCACTTATACCTTTACCATTATGACAACCTAATTCATACACCCCTCATCGAGTTATTGTGAAGGATCCCACATATCTACAACTCAGCTTCCTCCTTTTATCATTTTACGAGTGAAATCCTTCCTCAAAACAATAAGCTGTTCAATAAAAAAATCAGATGCCTTGTCCTGCTACTTGTCATGCTGCTTTTTATACTTAGTTTGAGCAACTTTGATGTCTTGCTACTTGCTGTAATGTATTTATATGCTCCTTCAGTTTTGCTTCATGATCTGGCTCTTGCATTTCAAGGTAATGCAATGTCCTCAATTGACTCAGACTGCATTTCAACATCAATTGGATGGTTTGGATGTGGACCAAACACAAGAAGGTAGCATGCTTTATTGCCTCTTGCCTCGATGTGTTATAGGCAAACACACATGAATCAATGTAATAACTCCATTGTTTCTTTTTTGAAGGAATCTATTTAGCCAACATGTTTTGTAATGTTTGATTGTAGCGATCAGCAAGACCATTTGCCTGCACATTTAAGTTTGACACATGTCATTATAATTATGCCCAAATATATTCAACAAGGTATATATCATAAATTGCACGTGTACTAAGCCCCCTATGAACATAATAACAACTTTTTAAACGACTATACATGTATCTCCAGAACCATATGCAAACTGGCACTTTACTTGTTTCAAACTCAAGGCACACAACAATTTCTTTACTATAATATGTAATGGTTTTGCTTCGTTACCATACACTTCAGTACTAGTGATGTCTGGTTCGAGAGCTTAGTACACATACTTTATGGTATTGGCATGAACACAATATGTATGCAATAAATATGGAACGCCGTTTTATGGAACGCCGTTTAGGTCAAAATTCGTCGTTTCTATTTGACAGCAAACCTCAATCGATGGAAAACAATCATTGCAATAATGACGTCGATCATCTTCGATCGATCGCTTTTTCACTTCGATCGAACGCGATCGTGGTCACATCTACTTCGACGAAAATCGATTGAGGCCAAAACTGGTTCCATGCGTCTGGATCGAGCCCAAATTGTGTGCGATGGAACGTCGCACTAGACGTATCGACACAGGTCGGGTATCCATTAACTTAAAAATTTATTCTACTTTTTTGACGCCAAACTCGTATCGACGAAACTGTATCGGTGTATAAATCACGTCGGTACAATCCAATCGGTCTCTTTTTCGCATCGATAGAAAACAATCGAGGTGTAAATAATCCTTAATAGAAAAGTTTTCCCTCTGACAATTGAGTCATAATGACGGTATATTATGCAACATATGTTCAATATAATTATAACTTTAATTTAAATTCATATAATCGATATAATACATTGCATACACACTAAACTACATAGACAATTATACTGCTAGGGTTTGGGTCACTGGTTTGTGGGTACTAACACATGAGTCTGCTTATGGGTTCAACATGCATGCATGTAACTGTGACTTTACTGATATGTACATTTCACACACACACACACCACCCACACACCACACACACCCACACACACACACCACACACACACACACACACCATAGATTATTTAGAGAATCTATGCACACACACACACCATAGATTATTTAGAGAATCTATGCACACACACACACGCCACACACTTCATAGAGTCTGGGTGATTTTACTTTGTGTAAATGCCACTACTTCAAATGCAACCACATCTCTTAAACTACCTCATACAGGTATTAAAATTGGATACACCATTGGATGTTACTCCTACAGACTAAACAACACAACTGCAAGTATTGTGGGTGCGTGTACCGATGACAAAATAAATATCAATTCCAAAGGCTCTACGCAGATGTGCTGTGCAATTCTGATCCAATGTTCTGCTTCTCTCCTACTATAATTCTCTTGCACACTAACGTGTTCCTGAGCCTTCTTTGGTGACACCAAATAGCACAATGAAATACAACGGACTCGACCGTATCTTTGTGAAACAGGTTCATGTAAATATATATAGCAATACACGATACAAGAATAAAACAAGGACGACGTTCAGCAATGAGTATTGTGATGATATGAGGGATACGAGAATGAAATGAAATATCAATGATTAATATGAAGTTATCAACAGAAAAAAACAAAACAAACAGTTCAAAGTTGGCCAAAACCATCGTGACATTTCAAGGCGAGGACCATAGCATCCTTGAAGGAACCATAATCCTCACCATGACAGGTGGGTAGACGAATTTCAAGACTACAGGTAGAGGCTGTAGGTAAACGATCACTTCCGTGATTGAAAGTGATTGTGCACTGTTTATTAAAGCCTTGCGGAGGAATCGTTGAACTCCCTGTAAAGAAGGACAACAGATCTCCCAAAGTGCAGCCATCAGCAGTTTCTATTACATAGAAATTGTAATAACTTAATGAAAACTTCACTATTATACCTACCATCATTGCACTCTTCGATGAAGATATTGAAGTTACAATACGCTGAATATTCAGTTGTGCGCTTAGATGCACTATTCTCACTGAAGTCCACTCTCAGAATAGATCTGAGGATATCTGCAAAAATGAGTTCATTTAAAAATAACTCGACAGGGTGAGAATAGGCAATTACCTGCATCGATATTTAATTTTGCATACAAAAAATACGGTTCGAACAACAATGGCTGACTTTTAACTTCACTCAAGACCCCCAGTGTTTGTAGTCCCTCCAAAAACTGGTCCATACTGGCTTTCACCTTTAACATTAAATGGAAATCCAAATTGTCGAGAGTATCAGTGGTTTAAGGTCAAGGCTATTCAAAGGGGCAAAATATCCACACTCCATTAACAACATTCTTGGGCCATCTTCATTAAATACAGCCTTTAAGTCATCTAACGATGTTGAAGCGATCACCTGTAAATTAAAACAATGCGCATACTGACTATTATGATCATAAATGTGCTCACAACATTTCAAAATGATAGATAGTCAATCTTAAAAGTTGTACGCCCTCAGGATTTAAAAGGTTAAAAACATTTTAATACCATTAAGTAGGGACTTGAATGATTAATTGTAATTTGATACATGAATCAGAACTTGACAATTTTGGTGAATCAATGTTACAAAAATACTGGTGGGATTAAGGAACGATCACTTACTCTTTCAACAGTATCTCTCAGAGAAAGGTCTGGAATATCACCAAATTTACACCTGCACTTGTACAGGTTCCATATGCTATATAATTGTACACAGATGAAGACAAACATGGAATCCCGCAGCCTCCTTGTAGTATTGACATTGCAACAAGGACTCCTAAATGATAATACTGGCGTTGCTGAAATGTAATGTACATTTTAATTCCAAAAACTCATATACACATGATTTGTATTAACGACAGTGCAATAGAAACAAAGCAGCTATTTTTATGTTTTTCCAAATTGTAATCAAAACATAACTGATCCTAGAATGATATGGTTATCAAAAAAATTTGTAATAAGATCAGTCAGATATTGAATTTACTCTCAGCTACATAAAACAATTGCTACTATTCTCAGTACATACCACAAGCACAGGCACATTTAAAGAGAAGAACTTAATATTGTCGCCTCTTAGTAGACTCTCTCCAGCCTGAAGAACCAGGAGTCTAAAAACTCTCGCCGTGGGCCACCATCATCAATAGAGGATTCCCCAAAGAACGTGACCTGATGTGACATAATCATCTTTGTCTTGGAATGCAAAATACACATACCTTAAGCAGAAAAGAAGCGCAAAATGACTGTTTTTGAGCCTCCCTAGTGCATCCATCCATACAGTGCTACGATGAACAGTAATGCGAAGAGTTTGTCTCACAATTGATGGCTGTGGCCAGCCTCTTTAACACTTCAGAAACACTGTTGACAGATAGAAGAAAAGTTAAAATACTCAACACACCAATGAGTTAAACTCTTTCTCATCACACGTACAGAAGAGCACAGATTAAACTTAACACAACTTCATGCAAATACAAAGGATTTGAATAATAATGAACACAATTAGCACATGAACATAACAACAAAGTACTAGATAACCAATACTCTGATAAAATGAAATGGTCATAAATACCCATGTGGTCTACAATGGTATTTTACAAAACAATGTTTAGAATCCAATACCTTTCAACATTTGATGCCTGGGTTCTCTTGCAGTTAGCACTTTGCTGCACAAGGCCACTTAGCATAATAAAACAAAACCAATATAATAAACTTGTTCAAATGCAGTAGCGAATCTAGGAGGGGAGGGGGGGGGGGAGTTTGGGGGTTTAAACCCCCCCACCCCTGCAATTATTAATATATTATTGGCCAGACTGACTGCTGCTATTTGAGAAGTTGATTTGCCAAGTGCTACTGGTTTAAAACAAGAGCTGGTTAGCTGCAAATTCTTTTGGAATGAAGGCAGACATGAAGACAAACCAGAAGGTTTGATGGATGCATTGCCATATACTGATGAAGACATTTTTCTAAATATTCGTCAACTAATTTTAATTGGATGTACGACACTGATTGGAACTTGTCAGGCAGAAAGGTCTTTTTTGGTTACGCTTCAAGACACACTTACGTTCAACAATGACTGAAAAAGGTTGACGGGTCTAACCATGATATCTATCCACCCACCATGCTGAGTGTTTGTCGTTACAAACGGAAACTTTTGTACGTCGATTGTGCAAGACAACGTAGGCGTTTTGTTGCAATTCTATTTTGTTTGATGAGTCAGAATAATTAGAGGGTTTACTTAAAATTGACGTTCTTTTCATGTGTGTTATTAAAAACTGGTAAAAAAATTGTGTGAGAAGTTCTACAATGTATCAAAAGCGGCGGGATCAAAATTACAGGTTTCATTTCCCGGAAAAAGCACTACATTTAAAAAGCAGCTGGGGCATAGCCCCAGACCCCTTTAGGGTGAGGGACACCCCCTCCTAGGCCCTCCCCCTTTCAAACCCCCCCAATAAAATTTGTACGTCTGCCGCTGAAATGGATGACCCTTGACCAAATACATAAAACAATCCCTTAAGCTAATGTACACCCACGCATAGACATTCGTTCTGGAGCTGTATTTGTGCATAACAGACAATAGCAACACACTGTGCCTACCTCTCCACATTCATCACACCACCCTGTTGCAGGATCCACTGAGCAAAC
>JABACO010000003.1:5679405-5733504 GCA_013339895.1 Ephydatia muelleri
TCTGCCTCAAAAAGTGCTTTGCAACTCACAAGAATGGCCCATCTCCATGGTGAGCTGAAGTACTTATTAGTTGTGGTCACACCCCTAGTTTCTGGATCCGCGCGTGACGTTGGGTCCCTGTTGGCGCAGTACACACCTACCCTGTGGGACATGGAACAGCTCAGAGTCAGCCTCAAGTGCTTTGCAACTCACAAGAATGGCACCCACTTCCTGGTCAGCTTGTAAGTACTTATGAGTTGTGGTCACACAACCCCAGTGTTCCTAATCCCGCGTGACGTTGGGTCCCTGGTTGGCGCAGGTACACACCTACCCTGTGGGTACATGGAACAGCTCCAGAGTCTGCCTCAAATGCTTTGCACAACACAAGAATGGCACCCCCCATCTTGGTGAGCTTGAAAGTACTTATGAGTTGTGGTCACACCCCCAGTGTTCTGGATCTGCGCGTGACGTTGGGTCCATGGTTGGCGCAGGTACACCACCCTGTGGGTACATGGAACAGCTCAGAGTCAGCCTCAAAGTGCTTTGCAACTCACAAGAATGGCACCCATCTCCACTGGTGAGCTTGAAAGTACTTATGAGTTGTGGTCACACCCCCAGTGTTCTGGATCCCGCGTCGTGACGTTGGGTCCCTGGTTGGCGCAGGTCACACCTACCCTGTGGGTACATGGAACAGCTCAGTCTG
This sequence comes from Ephydatia muelleri, assembly GCA_013339895.1. Classification (NCBI taxonomy): domain Eukaryota; kingdom Metazoa; phylum Porifera; class Demospongiae; order Spongillida; family Spongillidae; genus Ephydatia; species Ephydatia muelleri. The sequence goes on from JABACO010000003.1 coordinate 5,680,088, forward strand.
CCTCAAAGTGCTTTGCAACTCACAAGAATGGCACCCATCTCCACTGGTGCTTGAAGTACTTATTAGTTGTGGTCCACCCCCAGTGTTCCGATCCACGCGTGACGTTGGGTCCCTGGTTGGCACAGGTACACACCTACCCTGTGGGTACATGGAACAGCTCAGAGTCTGCCTCAAAGTGCTTTGCAACTCACAAGAATGGCACCCATCTTCACTGGTCAGCTTGAAAGTACTTATGAGTTGTGGTCACACCCCCAGTGTTTCCGGATCCCTCGTGACGTTGGGTTCCCTGGTTGGCGCAGGTACACACCTACCCTGTGGGTACATGGAACAGCTCAGATCTGTCCTCAAAGTGCTTTGCAACTCACAAGAATGGCACCCATCTCCATTGGTGAGCTTGAAAGTACTTATGAGTTGTGGTCACACCCCCAGTGTTCTGGATCTGCGCGTGACGTTGGTCCCTGGTTGGCGCAGGTACACACCTACCTGTGGGTACATGGAACAGCTCAGAGTCTGCCTCAAAGTGCTTTGCAACTCACAAGAATGGCACCCATCTCCACTGGTGAGCTTGAAAGTACTTATGAGTTGTGGTCACACCCCCAGTGTTCTATCCGCCGTGACGTTGGGTCCCTGGTTGGCGCAGGTACACACCTACCCTGTGGGTACCTGGAACAGCTCAGAGTCTGCCTCAAAGTGCTTTGGCAACTCACAAGAATGGCACCCATCTCCACTGTGAGCTTGAAAGTACTTATGAGTTGTGGTCACACCCCCAGTGTTCCGGATCCACGCATGACGTTGGTTCCCTGGTTGGCGCAGGTACACACCTACCCGTGGGTACATGGAACAGCTCAGAGTCTGCCTCAAAAGGCTTTGCAAACTCACAAGAATGGCACCATCTCCATTGGTGAGCTTAAAAGTACTATGAGTTGTGGTCACAACACCCCTAGTGTTCTGGATCCGCGCGTGACGTTGGGTCCCTGGTTTGGCGCAGGTACACACGCTACCCTGTGGGTACAGGGAACAGCTCAGAGTCTGCTCAAAGTGCTTTGCAACTCACAAGAATGGCACCCATCTCCACTGGTGAGCTTGAAAGTACTTATGAGTTGTGGTCACACCCCAGTGTTCAGGATCCAACGCGTGACGTTGGGTCCCTGGTTTGGCGCAGGTACACACCTACCCTGTGGGTACATGGAACAGCTCAGAGTCTCCTCAAAGTGCTTTGCAACTCACAAGAATGGCACCCATCTCCACTGGTGAGCTTGAAAGTACTTATGAGTTGTGGTCACCCCCCCAGTGTTCAGGATCCGCGCGTGACGTTGGGTCCCTGGTTGGCGCAGGTACACACCTACCCTGTGGGTACATGGAACAGCGCAGAGTCTGCCTCAAAGTGCCTTTGCAACTCACAAGAATGGCACCCATCTCCACTGGTGAGCTTGAAAGTACTTATGAGTTGTGGTCACACCCCCCAGTGTTCCGGATCCACGCGTGACGTTGGGTCCCTGGTTGGTCGCAGGTACACACCTACCCTGTGGGTACATGGAACAGCTCAGAGTCTGTCTCAAAGTGCTTTGCAACTCTCAAGAATGGCACCCATCTCCATTGGTGAGCTTGAAAGTACTTATGAGTTGTGGTCACACCCCCAGTGTTCTGGATCTGCGCGTGACGTTGGGTCCCTGGTTGGCGCAGGTACACACCTACCCTGTGGGTACATGGAACAGCTCAGAGTCTGCCTCAAAGTGCTTTGCAACTCACAAGAATGGCACCCATCTCCATTGGTGAGCTTAAAAGTACTTATGAGTTGTGGTCACACCCCTAGTGTTCTGGATCCGCGCGTGACGTTGGGTCCTGGTTGGCGCAGGTACACACCTACCCTGTGGGTACATGGAACAGCTCAGAGTCTGCCTCAAAGTGCTTTGCAACTCACAAGAATGGCACCCATCTCCACTGGTGAGCTTGAAAGTACTTATGAGTTGTGGTCACACCCCCAGTGTTCCAGATCCACGCGTGACGTTGGGTCCCTGGTTGGCGCAGGTACACACCTACCCTGTGGGGTACATGAACAGCTCAGAGTCTGTCTCAAAGTGCTTTGCAACTCTCAAGAATGGCACCCATCTCCATTGGTGAGCTTGAAAGTACTTATGAGTTGTGGTCACACCCCCAGTGTTCTGGATCTGCGCGTGACGTTGGGTCCCTGGGTTGGCGCAGGTACACACCTACCCTGTGGGTACATGGAACAGCTCAGAGTCTGTCTCAAGTGCTTTGCAACTCACAAGAATGGCACCCATCTCCATTGGTGAGCTTAAAAGTACTCATTAGTTGTGGTCACACCCCCAGTGTTCCGGATCCACGCGTGACGTTGGGTCCCTGGTTGGCGCAGGTACACACCTACCCTGTGGGTACATGGAACAGCTCAGAGTCTGCCTCAAAGTGCTTTGCAACTCACAAGAATGGCACCCATCTTCCACTGGTCAGCTTGAAAGTACTTATGAGTTGTGGTCACACCCCCAGTGTTCCGGATCCACGCGTGACGTTGGGTCCCTGGTTGGCGCAGGTACACACCTACCCTGTGGGTACATGGAACAGCTCAGAGTCTGCCTCAAAGTGCTTTGCAACTCACAAGAATGGCACCCATCTCCACTGGTGAGCTTGAAAGTACTTATGAGTTGTGGTCACACCCCCAGTGTTCCGGATCCACGCGTGACGTTGGGTCCCTGGTTGGCGCAGGTACACACCTACCCTGTGGGTACATGGAACAGCTCAGAGTCAGCCTCAAAGTGCTTTGCAACTCACAAGAATGGCACCCATCTCCACTGGTGAGCTTGAAAGTACTTATGAGTTGTGGTCACACCCCCAGTGTTCAGGATCCGCGCGTGACGTTGGGTCCCTGGTTGGCGCAGGTACACACCTACCCTGTGGGTACATGGAACAGCTCAGAGTCTGCCTCAAAGTGCTTTGCAACTCACAAGAATGGCACCCATCTCCACTGGTGAGCTTGAAAGTACTTATGAGTTGTGGTCACACCCCCAGTGTTCCGGATCCACGCGTGACGTTGGGTCCCTGGTTGGCGCAGGTACACACCTACCCTGTGGGTACATGGAACAGCTCAGAGTCTGTCTCAAAGTGCTTTGCAACTCTCAAGAATGGCACCCATCTCCATTGGTGAGCTTGAAAGTACTTATGAGTTGTGGTCACACCCCCAGTGTTCTGGATCTGCGCGTGACGTTGGGTCCCTGGTTGGCGCAGGTACACACCTACCCTGTGGGTACATGGAACAGCTCAGAGTCTGTCCTCAAAGTGCTTTGCAACTCACAAGAATGGCACCCATCTCCATTGGTGAGCTTAAAAGTACTTATGAGTTGTGGTCACACCCCTAGTGTTCTGGATCCGCGCGTGACGTTGGGTCCCTGGTTGGCGCAGGTACACACCTACCCTGTGGGTACATGGAACAGCTCAGAGTCTGCCTCAAAGTGCTTTGCAACTCACAAGAATGGCACCCATCTCCACTGGTGAGCTTGAAAGTACTTATGAGTTGTGGTCACACCCCCAGTGTTCCAGATCCACGCGTGACGTTGGGTCCCTGGTTGGCGCAGGTACACACCTACCCTGTGGGTACATGGAACAGCTCAGAGTCTGTCTCAAAGTGCTTTGCAACTCTCAAGAATGGCACCCATCTCCATTGGTGAGCTTGAAAGTACTTATGAGTTGTGGTCACACCCCCAGTGTTCTGGATCTGCGCGTGACGTTGGGTCCCTGGTTGGCGCAGGTACACACCTACCCTGTGGGTACATGGAACAGCTCAGAGTCTGTCTCAAGTGCTTTGCAACTCACAAGAATGGCACCCATCTCCATTGGTGAGCTTAAAAGTACTCATTAGTTGTGGTCACACCCCCAGTGTTCCGGATCCACGCGTGACGTTGGGTCCCTGGTTGGCGCAGGTACACACCTACCCTGTGGGTACATGGAACAGCTCAGAGTCTGCCTCAAAGTGCTTTGCAACTCACAAGAATGGCACCCATCTTCACTGGTCAGCTTGAAAGTACTTATGAGTTGTGGTCACACCCCCAGTGTTCCGGATCCACGCGTGACGTTGGGTCCCTGGTTGGCGCAGGTACACACCTACCCTGTGGGTACATGGAACAGCTCAGAGTCTGCCTCAAAGTGCTTTGCAACTCACAAGAATGGCACCCATCTCCATTGGTGAGCTTAAAAGTACTTATGAGTTGTGGTCACACCCCCAGTGTTCTGGATCTGCGCGTGACGTTGGGTCCCTGGTTGGCGCAGGTACACACCTACCCTGTGGGTACATGGAACAGCTCAGAGTCAGCCTCAAAGTGCTTTGCAACTCACAAGAATGGCACCCATCTCCACTGGTGAGCTTGAAAGTACTTATTAGTTGTGGTCACACCCCTAGTGTTCTGGATCCGCGCGTGACGTTGGGTCCCTGGTTGGCGCAGGTACACACCTACCCTGTGGGTACATGGAACAGCTCAGAGTCTGCCTCAAAGTGCTTTGCAACTCACAAGAATGGCACCCATCTTCACTGGTCAGCTTGTAAGTACTTATTAGTTGTGGTCACACCCCCAGTGTTCCTAATCCGCGCGTGACGTTGGGTCCCTGGTTGGCACAGGTACACACCTACCCTGTGGGTACATGGAACAGCTCAGAGTCTGCCTCAAAGTGCTTTGCAACTCACAAGAATGGCACCCATCTTCACTGGTCAGCTTGAAAGTACTTATGAGTTGTGGTCACACCCCCAGTGTTCCGGATCCACGCGTGACGTTGGGTCCCTGGTTGGCGCAGGTACACACCTACCCTGTGGGTACATGGAACAGCTCAGATTCTGTCTCAAAGTGCTTTGCAACTCTCAAGAATGGCACCCATCTCCATTGGTGAGCTTGAAAGTACTTATGAGTTGTGGTCACACCCCCAGTGTTCTGGATCTGCGCGTGACGTTGGGTCCCTGGTTGGCGCAGGTACACACCTACCCTGTGGGTACATGGAACAGCTCAGAGTCTGTCTCAAAGTGCTTTGCAACTCACAAGAATGGCACCCACCTTCACTGGTCAGCTTGTAAGTACTTATTAGTTGTGGTCACACCCCCAGTGTTCCTAATCCGCGCGTGACGTTGGGTCCCTGGTTGGCGCAGGTACACACCTACCCTGTGGGTACATGGAACAGCTCAGAGTCTGCCTCAAAGTGCTTTGCAACTCACAAGAATGGCACCCATCTCCACTGGTGAGCTTGAAAGTACTTATGAGTTGTGGTCACACCCCCAGTGTTCCGGATCCACGCATGACGTTGGGTCCCTGGTTGGCGCAGGTACACACCTACCCTGTGGGTACATGGAACAGCTCAGAGTCTGCCTCAAAATGCTTTGCAACTCACAAGAATGGCACCCATCTCCATTGGTGAGCTTAAAAGTACTTATGAGTTGTGGTCACACCCCTAGTGTTCTGGATCCGCGCGTGACGTTGGGTCCCTGGTTGGCGCAGGTACACACCTACCCTGTGGGTACATGGAACAGCTCAGAGTCTGCCTCAAAGTGCTTTGCAACTCACAAGAATGGCACCCATCTCCACTGGTGAGCTTGAAAGTACTTATGAGTTGTGGTCACACCCCCAGTGTTCCGGATCCACGCGTGACGTTGGGTCCCTGGTTGGCGCAGGTACACACCTACCCTGTGGGTACATGGAACAGCTCAGAGTCAGCCTCAAAGTGCTTTGCAACTCACAAGAATGGCACCCATCTCCACTGGTGAGCTTGAAAGTACTTATGAGTTGTGGTCACACCCCCAGTGTTCAGGATCCGCGCGTGACGTTGGGTCCCTGGTTGGCGCAGGTACACACCTACCCTGTGGGTACATGGAACAGCTCAGAGTCTGCCTCAAAGTGCTTTGCAACTCACAAGAATGGCACCCATCTCCACTGGTGAGCTTGAAAGTACTTATGAGTTGTGGTCACACCCCCAGTGTTCCGGATCCACGCGTGACGTTGGGTCCCTGGTTGGCGCAGGTACACACCTACCCTGTGGGTACATGGAACAGCTCAGAGTCTGTCTCAAAGTGCTTTGCAACTCTCAAGAATGGCACCCATCTCCATTGGTGAGCTTGAAAGTACTTGTGAGTTGTGGTCACACCCCCAGTGTTCTGGATCTGCGCGTGACGTTGGGTCCCTGGTTGGCGCAGGTACACACCTACCCTGTGGGTACATGGAACAGCTCAGAGTCTGCCTCAAAGTGCTTTGCAACTCACAAGAATGGCACCCATCTCCATTGGTGAGCTTAAAAGTACTTATGAGTTGTGGTCACACCCCTAGTGTTCTGGATCCGCGCGTGACGTTGGGTCCCTGGTTGGCGCAGGTACACACCTACCCTGTGGGTACATGGAACAGCTCAGAGTCTGCCTCAAAGTGCTTTGCAACTCACAAGAATGGCACCCATCTCCACTGGTGAGCTTGAAAGTACTTATGAGTTGTGGTCACACCCCCAGTGTTCCAGATCCACGCGTGACGTTGGGTCCCTGGTTGGCGCAGGTACACACCTACCCTGTGGGTACATGGAACAGCTCAGATTCTGTCTCAAAGTGCTTTGCAACTCTCAAGAATGGCACCCATCTCCATTGGTGAGCTTGAAAGTACTTATGAGTTGTGGTCACACCCCCAGTGTTCTGGATCTGCGCGTGACGTTGGGTCCCTGGTTGGCGCAGGTACACACCTACCCTGTGGGTACATGGAACAGCTCAGAGTCTGTCTCAAAGTGCTTTGCAACTCACAAGAATGGCACCCATCTTCACTGGTCAGCTTGTAAGTACTTATGAGTTGTGGTCACACCCCCAGTGTTCCTAATCCGCGCGTGACGTTGGGTCCCTGGTTGGCGCAGGTACACACCTACCCTGTGGGTACATGGAACAGCTCAGAGTCTGCCTCAAAGTGCTTTGCAACTCACAAGAATGGCACCCATCTCCACTGGTGAGCTTGAAAGTACTTATGAGTTGTGGTCACACCCCCAGTGTTCCGGATCCACGCATGACGTTGGGTCCCTGGTTGGCGCAGGTACACACCTACCCTGTGGGTACATGGAACAGCTCAGAGTCTGCCTCAAAATGCTTTGCAACTCACAAGAATGGCACCCATCTCCATTGGTGAGCTTAAAAGTACTTATGAGTTGTGGTCACACCCCTAGTGTTCTGGATCCGCGCGTGACGTTGGGTCCCTGGTTGGCGCAGGTACACACCTACCCTGTGGGTACATGGAACAGCTCAGAGTCTGCCTCAAAGTGCTTTGCAACTCACAAGAATGGCACCCATCTCCACTGGTGAGCTTGAAAGTACTTATGAGTTGTGGTCACACCCCCAGTGTTCCGGATCCACGCGTGACGTTGGGTCCCTGGTTGGCGCAGGTACACACCTACCCTGTGGGTACATGGAACAGCTCAGAGTCAGCCTCAAAGTGCTTTGCAACTCACAAGAATGGCACCCATCTCACTGGTCAGCTTGTAAGTACTTATGAGTTGTGGTCACACCCCCAGTGTTCCTAATCCGCGCGTGACGTTGGGTCCCTGGTTGGCGCAGGTACACACCTACCCTGTGGGTACATGGAACAGCTCAGAGTCTGCCTCAAAGTGCTTTGCAACTCACAAGAATGGCACCCATCTCCACTGGTGAGCTTGAAAGTACTTATGAGTTGTGGTCACACCCCCAGTGTTCCGGATCCACGCATGACGTTGGGTCCCTGGTTGGCGCAGGTACACACCTACCCTGTGGGTACATGGAACAGCTCAGAGTCTGCCTCAAAATGCTTTGCAACTCACAAGAATGGCACCCATCTCCATTGGTGAGCTTAAAAGTACTTATGAGTTGTGGTCACACCCCCTAGTGTTCTGGATCCGCGCGTGACGTTGGGTCCCTGGTTGGCGCAGGTACACACCTACCCTGTGGGTACATGGAACAGCTCAGAGTCTGCCTCAAAGTGCTTTGCAACTCACAAGAATGGCACCCATCTCCACTGGTGAGCTTGAAAGTACTTATGAGTTGTGGTCACACCCCCAGTGTTCCGGATCCACGCGTGACGTTGGGTCCCTGGTTGGCGCAGGTACACACCTACCCTGTGGGTACATGGAACAGCTCAGAGTCAGCCTCAAAGTGCTTTGCAACTCACAAGAATGGCACCCATCTCCACTGGTGAGCTTGAAAGTACTTATGAGTTGTGGTCACACCCCCAGTGTTCAGGATCCGCGCGTGACGTTGGGTCCCTGGTTGGCGCAGGTACACACCTACCCTGTGGGTACATGGAACAGCTCAGAGTCTGCCTCAAAGTGCTTTGCAACTCACAAGAATGGCACCCATCTCCACTGGTGAGCTTGAAAGTACTTATGAGTTGTGGTCACACCCCCAGTGTTCCGGATCCACGCGTGACGTTGGGTCCCTGGTTGGCGCAGGTACACACCTACCCTGTGGGTACATGGAACAGCTCAGAGTCAGCCTCAAAGTGCTTTGCAACTCACAAGAATGGCACCCATCTCCACTGGTGAGCTTGAAAGTACTTATGAGTTGTGGTCACACCCCCAGTGTTCAGGATCCGCGCGTGACGTTGGGTCCCTGGTTGGCGCAGGTACACACCTACCCTGTGGGTACATGGAACAGCTCAGAGTCTGCCTCAAAGTGCTTTGCAACTCACAAGAATGGCACCCATCTCCACTGGTGAGCTTGAAAGTACTTATGAGTTGTGGTCACACCCCCAGTGTTCCGGATCCACGCGTGACGTTGGGTCCCTGGTTGGCGCAGGTACACACCTACCCTGTGGGTACATGGAACAGCTCAGAGTCTGTCTCAAAGTGCTTTGCAACTCTCAAGAATGGCACCCATCTCCATTGGTGAGCTTGAAAGTACTTATGAGTTGTGGTCACACCCCCAGTGTTCTGGATCTGCGCGTGACGTTGGGTCCCTGGTTGGCGCAGGTACACACCTACCCTGTGGGTACATGGAACAGCTCAGAGTCTGCCTCAAAGTGCTTTGCAACTCACAAGAATGGCACCCATCTCCATTGGTGAGCTTAAAAGTACTTATGAGTTGTGGTCACACCCCTAGTGTTCTGGATCCGCGCGTGACGTTGGGTCCCTGGTTGGCGCAGGTACACACCTACCCTGTGGGTACATGGAACAGCTCAGAGTCTGCCTCAAAGTGCTTTGCAACTCACAAGAATGGCACCCATCTCCACTGGTGAGCTTGAAAGTACTTATGAGTTGTGGTCACACCCCCAGTGTTCCTAATCCGCGCGTGACGTTGGGTCCCTGGTTGGCGCAGGTACACACCTACCCTGTGGGTACATGGAACAGCTCAGAGTCTGCCTCAAAGTGCTTTGCAACTCACAAGAATGGCACCCATCTCCACTGGTGAGCTTGAAAGTACTTATGAGTTGTGGTCACACCCCCAGTGTTCCGGATCCACGCATGACGTTGGGTCCCTGGTTGGCGCAGGTACACACCTACCCTGTGGGTACATGGAACAGCTCAGAGTCTGCCTCAAAGTGCTTTGCAACTCACAAGAATGGCACCCATCTCCACTGGTGAGCTTGAAAGTACTTATGAGTTGTGGTCACACCCCCAGTGTTCTGGATCTGCGCGTGACGTTGGGTCCCTGGTTGGCGCAGGTACACACCTACCCTGTGGGTACATGGAACAGCTCAGAGTCTGCCTCAAAGTGCTTTGCAACTCACAAGAATGGCACCCATCTCCATTGGTGAGCTTAAAGTACTTATGAGTTGTGGTCACACCCCTAGTGTTCTGGATCCGCGCGTGACGTTGGGTCCCTGGTTGGCGCAGGTACACACCTACCCTGTGGGTACATGGAACAGCTCAGAGTCTGCCTCAAAGTGCTTTGCAACTCACAAGAATGGCACCCATCTCCACTGGTGAGCTTGAAAGTACTTATGAGTTGTGGTCACACCCCCAGTGTTCCGGATCCACGCGTGACGTTGGGTCCCTGGTTGGCGCAGGTACACACCTACCCTGTGGGTACATGGAACAGCTCAGAGTCAGCCTCAAAGTGCTTTGCAACTCACAAGAATGGCACCCATCTCCACTGGTGAGCTTGAAAGTACTTATGAGTTGTGGTCACACCCCCAGTGTTCAGGATCCGCGCGTGACGTTGGGTCCCTGGTTGGCGCAGGTACACACCTACCCTGTGGGTACATGGAACAGCTCAGAGTCTGCCTCAAAGTGCTTTGCAACTCACAAGAATGGCACCCATCTCCACTGGTGAGCTTGAAAGTACTTATGAGTTGTGGTCACACCCCCAGTGTTCCGGATCCACGCGTGACGTTGGGTCCCTGGTTGGCGCAGGTACACACCTACCCTGTGGGTACATGGAACAGCTCAGAGTCTGTCTCAAAGTGCTTTGCAACTCTCAAGAATGGCACCCATCTCCATTGGTGAGCTTGAAAGTACTTATGAGTTGTGGTCACACCCCCAGTGTTCTGGATCTGCGCGTGACGTTGGGTCCCTGGTTGGCGCAGGTACACACCTACCCTGTGGGTACATGGAACAGCTCAGAGTCTGCCTCAAAGTGCTTTGCAACTCACAAGAATGGCACCCATCTCCATTGGTGAGCTTAAAAGTACTTATGAGTTGTGGTCACACCCCTAGTGTTCTGGATCCGCGCGTGACGTTGGGTCCCTGGTTGGCGCAGGTACACACCTACCCTGTGGGTACATGGAACAGCTCAGAGTCTGCCTCAAAGTGCTTTGCAACTCACAAGAATGGCACCCATCTCCACTGGTGAGCTTGAAAGTACTTATGAGTTGTGGTCACACCCCCAGTGTTCCAGATCCACGCGTGACGTTGGGTCCCTGGTTGGCGCAGGTACACACCTACCCTGTGGGTACATGGAACAGCTCAGAGTCTGTCTCAAAGTGCTTTGCAACTCTCAAGAATGGCACCCATCTCCATTGGTGAGCTTGAAAGTACTTATGAGTTGTGGTCACACCCCCAGTGTTCTGGATCTGCGCGTGACGTTGGGTCCCTGGTTGGCGCAGGTACACACCTACCCTGTGGGTACATGGAACAGCTCAGAGTCTGTCTCAAAGTGCTTTGCAACTCACAAGAATGGCACCCATCTCCATTGGTGAGCTTAAAAGTACTCATTAGTTGTGGTCACACCCCCAGTGTTCCGGATCCACGCGTGACGTTGGGTCCCTGGTTGGCGCAGGTACACACCTACCCTGTGGGTACATGGAACAGCTCAGAGTCTGCCTCAAAGTGCTTTGCAACTCACAAGAATGGCACCCATCTTCACTGGTCAGCTTGAAAGTACTTATGAGTTGTGGTCACACCCCCAGTGTTCCGGATCCACGCGTGACGTTGGGTCCCTGGTTGGCGCAGGTACACACCTACCCTGTGGGTACATGGAACAGCTCAGAGTCTGCCTCAAAGTGCTTTGCAACTCACAAGAATGGCACCCATCTCCATTGGTGAGCTTAAAAGTACTTATGAGTTGTGGTCACACCCCCAGTGTTCTGGATCTGCGCGTGACGTTGGGTCCCTGGTTGGCGCAGGTACACACCTACCCTGTGGGTACATGGAACAGCTCAGAGTCAGCCTCAAAGTGCTTTGCAACTCACAAGAATGGCACCCATCTCCACTGGTGAGCTTGAAAGTACTTATTAGTTGTGGTCACACCCCTAGTGTTCTGGATCCGCGCGTGACGTTGGGTCCCTGGTTGGCGCAGGTACACACCTACCCTGTGGGTACATGGAACAGCTCAGAGTCTGCCTCAAAGTGCTTTGCAACTCACAAGAATGGCACCCATCTTCACTGGTCAGCTTGTAAGTACTTATTAGTTGTGGTCACACCCCCAGTGTTCCTAATCCGCGCGTGACGTTGGGTCCCTGGTTGGCACAGGTACACACCTACCCTGTGGGTACATGGAACAGCTCAGAGTCTGCCTCAAAGTGCTTTGCAACTCACAAGAATGGCACCCATCTTCACTGGTCAGCTTGAAAGTACTTATGAGTTGTGGTCACACCCCCAGTGTTCCGGATCCACGCGTGACGTTGGGTCCCTGGTTGGCGCAGGTACACACCTACCCTGTGGGTACATGGAACAGCTCAGATTCTGTCTCAAAGTGCTTTGCAACTCTCAAGAATGGCACCCATCTCCATTGGTGAGCTTGAAAGTACTTATGAGTTGTGGTCACACCCCCAGTGTTCTGGATCTGCGCGTGACGTTGGGTCCCTGGTTGGCGCAGGTACACACCTACCCTGTGGGTACATGGAACAGCTCAGAGTCTGTCTCAAAGTGCTTTGCAACTCACAAGAATGGCACCCATCTTCACTGGTCAGCTTGTAAGTACTTATGAGTTGTGATCACACCCCCAGTGTTCCTAATCCGCGCGTGACGTTGGGTCCCTGGTTGGCGCAGGTACACACCTACCCTGTGGGTACATGGAACAGCTCAGAGTCTGCCTCAAAGTGCTTTGCAACTCACAAGAATGGCACCCATCTCCACTGGTGAGCTTGAAAGTACTTATGAGTTGTGGTCACACCCCCAGTGTTCCGGATCCACGCGTGACGTTGGGTCCCTGGTTGGCGCAGGTACACACCTACCCTGTGGGTACATGGAACAGCTCAGAGTCAGCCTCAAAGTGCTTTGCAACTCACAAGAATGGCACCCATCTCCACTGGTGAGCTTGAAAGTACTTATGAGTTGTGGTCACACCCCTAGTGTTCAGGATCCGCGCGTGACGTTGGGTCCCTGGTTGGCGCAGGTACACACCTACCCTGTGGGTACATGGAACAGCTCAGAGTCTGCCTCAAAGTGCTTTGCAACTCACAAGAATGGCACCCATCTTCACTGGTCAGCTTGTAAGTACTTATTAGTTGTGGTCACACCCCCAGTGTTCCTAATCCGCGCGTGACGTTGGGTCCCTGGTTGGCACAGGTACACACCTACCCTGTGGGTACATGGAACAGCTCAGAGTCTGCCTCAAAGTGCTTTGCAACTCACAAGAATGGCACCCATCTCCACTGGTGAGCTTGAAAGTACTTATGAGTTGTGGTCACACCCCCAGTGTTCCGGATCCACGCGTGACGTTGGGTCCCTGGTTGGCGCAGGTACACACCTACCCTGTGGGTACATGGAACAGCTCAGAGTCTGTCTCAAAGTGCTTTGCAACTCTCAAGAATGGCACCCATCTCCATTGGTGAGCTTGAAAGTACTTATGAGTTGTGGTCACACCCCCAGTGTTCTGGATCTGCGCGTGACGTTGGGTCCCTGGTTGGCGCAGGTACACACCTACCCTGTGGGTACATGGAACAGCTCAGAGTCTGTCTCAAAGTGCTTTGCAACTCACAAGAATGGCACCCATCTCCATTGGTGACTTAAAAGTACTTATGAGTTGTGGTCACACCCCCAGTGTTCCGGATCCACGCGTGACGTTGGGTCCCTGGTTGGCGCAGGTACACACCTACCCTGTGGGTACATGGAACAGCTCAGATTCTGTCTCAAAGTGCTTTGCAACTCTCAAGAATGGCACCCATCTCCATTGGTGAGCTTGAAAGTACTTATGAGTTGTGGTCACACCCCCAGTGTTCTGGATCTGCGCGTGACGTTGGGTCCCTGGTTGGCGCAGGTACACACCTACCCTGTGGGTACATGGAACAGCTCAGAGTCTGTCTCAAAGTGCTTTGCAACTCACAAGAATGGCACCCATCTTCACTGGTCAGCTTGTAAGTACTTATGAGTTGTGGTCACACCCCCAGTGTTCCTAATCCGCGCGTGACGTTGGGTCCCTGGTTGGCGCAGGTACACACCTACCCTGTGGGTACATGGAACAGCTCAGAGTCTGCCTCAAAGTGCTTTGCAACTCACAAGAATGGCACCCATCTCCACTGGTGAGCTTGAAAGTACTTATGAGTTGTGGTCACACCCCTAGTGTTCCGGATCCACGCGTGACGTTGGGTCCCTGGTTGGCGCAGGTACACACCTACCCTGTGGGTACATGGAACAGCTCAGAGTCTGCCTCAAAGTGCTTTGCAACTCACAAGAATGGCACCCATCTCCACTGGTGAGCTTGAAAGTACTTATGAGTTGTGGTCACACCCCTAGTGTTCCGGATCCACGCGTGACGTTGGGTCCCTGGTTGGCGCAGGTACACACCTACCCTGTGGGTACATGGAACAGCTCAGAGTCTGCCTCAAAGTGCTTTGCAACTCACAAGAATGGCACCCATCTCCACTGGTGAGCTTGAAAGTACTTATGAGTTGTGGTCACACCCCCAGTGTTCCGGATCCACGCGTGACGTTGGGTCCCTGGTTGACGCAGGTACACACCTACCCTGTGGGTACATGGAACAGCTTGTAAGGCTTAGTAGTTGTGGCCATACTCCTAGCTGGTCCAGTGTTCAGGATCCGCGCGTGACCTTCAGTCATTGGTTGGCACAGGTAGTACACATCTACCCTGTGGCTACTGGTACAGCTCACAACAACTTTTATATTGTGTTTGCTTACGTTTACAAATGACTATTAAACGCGCGCTTATGACGCCCGCCGCTTGTGGAATGCTAAGCGTATTCATTTTTGAATGTGGTGCTGGGGAATGTGGTGCTAGCTTCCAAGCGGTTTTTATTGTGCGGTTCGTTGCTATGGGACGGCAAACCAGGCCTAATTTCGTCGACGTGGCATTGCAGGGCGGCAAACGACAAATCAATTTGTGGCTGACCTGATACAAATAGAATCACCATGCAGAACTGTTCTGTATGCATTTTGCCCGAGTGACTACCGCACAGCCATGCAGCGATCTGGTCCGCAGACAATGAACTTTGTCCTCCAAATACTACTCCTAGCGGCGCTTGGAGGTTATGCGATTGTCAAGTCCGAGTATATTGCTCCGATTTCCATTTCCCCAGGGGATGGATTACAAAGCTACTTGTGTAACGGCTTGCTTCAATCGAATACGACTCTCGTATTAGGCGCCGGAGAACATCGCATATCTTCTGGACCGCTCGGCTGTTTCGTCTTTAGCGTAAGTAACGTTATGATACTTGGATCCAATAGTGGTGAATCGATAATTCGTTGCCAAGGGGACAGACTGCGTATCACGTTTGAGTTTTTGCAAAATCTGACAATTGAGAAAGTAAATTTCGTTGGATGCAACGGATCCGGCCTATCTGCCATCTTATTCTTCCAGTTTGCGCATTACGTATCCCTTCGCCACTGCACGTTCCGGAGCAACAGTCCTGGGTACAGCGTGGCTGCCGAGTCCTCTGGAAATATCGACATCACGAACTGCATGTTCCAACAGCGCACCGAAATATCTGATGGAAACGGCGCTATACGACTGAGTGGCTCCACTAATGATACCACTATCTCAGGCTCCACATTTCAGGGCAACACAATTAATAATGGTGCGTTAATATTGATAAGCGGCTCGAAAGGGAAAATGTATATCTCAAATTGCACATTCCGATACAACAGCATGGCTTCTTACTTAATAAGAATAACAGCAACACGTGAAATCATTGATATCACAAACTGTGCGTTTGAAAACAACGACGGAACGATTGATTCAGATGGTTCAATTATTTATATCACAGATGACACGTTTCGTTATAATAATGCGCCCATGTTGTTGGACACGACAGGATCAAGTGTTGATTTCACGAACTGCACATTTGACAACAACTCTAACTCATGGCTATGGATTCAACCGAAAGGTCCAGTTAAGATCGCAGATAACACATTTCGTTATAATTATGCTCTGTGGTTTATGGTCACTTCAGAATCTGAGAAAAGTAACGGTGTCCAAGTAAATGATCCAACGACTGCTCTTAGCATCACAAAGTGCACTTTTCTGGGCAACAGTTTTAGGAATGGCTTACTGACACTAGAAGGTAGGATTGGTGACATGTACATGAATGGCTGCATATTCGAAGGTAACCATATTCAAGATAGTACGGTATTGTATTATGGATTATTTGCCATTATCGTCAGTTTTTTAAATTTATCAGGCAGCCTTTACATTGCAGACACTAGATTCGAGACAACTACAGGCCACCACAAAAACACTGTCACTATACAGCAAACACCTGATTCGATCTCCATCTCAAATAGTACGTTTACAGATGTCGCTCTTTATGTGACCACAAATTTCATTGATATGGAGACGAGAAGCTACAAAACGTCAATTAATATAACAGATTGCACTTTTCAAAACGGCACTCTAGGTACGCAAACACTGGTTCTACTGCTGTGGAACCCGCTCAGCACCGTTTATATTTCACGTTGCACATTTCAAAAGAATAACTTTGGAGCGCTCGGGATAAACGAGTTCCTTCCAATCAATCTGACTGTCACCATTACAGACTGTACATTTCTGAATAACAACGGTATATTTGGAGGAGCAGTGTTAATTATTTCGAAAGGAACATTTCTCATCGTCAACTCAACATTTGTCAATAACAGTGCAACGGTAGGAGCAGCTGTGATGATTACAAATGATCCAGGACCAGATGCTATCGCATCGAATGAGCTGTGCAAAATAACTTTGTTGGATGTAGTGATTCAAAATAACTCCTGCAATGGTCAAACTTTTGACGAAACTAGGGGAGGAGCCATATGGTTTAGTGGAGCCTTGGTGAACATAGGCGGAACTGCATACAAAGGAAGTCAGTTTATTTCCAATGGTCCCCAAGGGGCCATACAAGGAGTAGATGGCTATCTTAATTTCTGGGGTAAGGTCACATTCGCCAATAACTCAGGAGAGAATGGTGGGGCTATCAACCTTCTGAATGTGCAGCTTTCTTTTCTTGCCAATTGTGTTGTTTCATTTGTTTCAAACATAGCTTCTAGATTTGGAGGTGCTATTTACAATGAAGGACGTAAAAGAAACAGCTTCTACATCAATGCTGGAATTCTTCGGAGTAGGAAATATTGTGCTATTTTTAAGAATAATGGCAGTGTTACCTTTCAAGATAACCGTGCTCAACTGGCTGGCGATGCTATTTATGCAACACCTATTTATGACTGCTACTTGTATGACAGAAAAAAGTCCATTTTGGATACCTATCTAAATGAAACTAATGTGACATTGGATATGTATCCAAATGCATTTAAAGTGAAGATGGCTTCTAATAATTCCCAAATTGTTTCCACTCCAATAAAGGTGCATATCTGTCAATCCAGTGATCGAGATCCTTCCAATAACAGTGCACAACACAACCTGGACATGTACCCAGGTGGTACATTGCAACTGAATGTGACCACAGAGGACTCCGCACATTTTCTTTCTCCAAGTGCTGTCTATGCACAAATCAAAGTAATTGGTACACAACAAATCAGACTTGGAGCCCAGCAGGATGTTCAGTGGGTAGGAAAAGAATGCACTACATTGGCATATCAGATCTTTGGTCCTGAAAGGACAACATTCAACCTCCTGCTGTCAAGCTATCCAGGGTATTCTCCCACTGTCCTTAAGGTGCACCTTCAACCATGTGTAGCGGGATTAGAACTACATGTTTCATCAGATAGATGTGTCTGTTCAAACTTTCTCACCAATACTGGGCTACTATGTGATACAGCTCTAGGAACAGTCATAAGAGGTGGAACTCGATGGATAGGTGTGTACACACATGAAAACAAATCCATTCCAGCTACTGCATATGTTTGTCCTTTGAAGTACTGCAAAAATATTACTCAAATCTCTCTAGTAAATCCTGAAGACTTGTGCAGTGGAGGACGCACTGGTATTATATGTGGTCATTGCTCTGATGGCTACAGTGTGGTCTTTGGGTCATCTGTGTGCCGGGTATGCTCGAATGTGTGGCTCATTACAATTCTCATGTATGCTGTACTTGGGGCCTTATTAGTGGCTGTGCTGTTTGCTCTAAATCTTACAGTAGCACAAGGAACCCTCTATGGACTCCTCTTCTATGCAAACATCATTCAAGTCAATCCCACCATATTTTTCAACCAATCAGTACTGAGTCCCTTACAGGTCCTGATATCTCTCCTCAACCTTGATCTTGGGTTTCCACTGTGTTTCTATGATGGTATGGATGACGCCGCCAAGGCAGGCCTTCAGTTTGTGTTCCCCACCTACCTCCTCTCTCTCACCATTACTGTCATTGTGATTTGTCACTACTGCCTTCGTAGAAATACTATGAACAGAAACTGCTTTGACAGACTTAACTACCTGATTGGACAAAGAGCTGTGGGTGTTTTGTGTACACTCATCTATCTATCATATTCCAAACTGCTCAGAACCGTCATCGACGTCTTTACCTTCTCTACAATCAAGTATCAAGATGGTAACATGCGTGTCTGGTTCTATGATGGAAACATCAACTACTTGCATAAAGAACATGCAGGATTATTTATGGTGGCCATGGGGGTCTTTATCCTGTTTCTTATTCCCTATACACTTGCCCTCACCTTCATACCAGTCATTGAGCACTACAGTGAGCACAACAGACTCTTCAACTATCTCCACAAGATGGCCAATCGGGTTAAGCCAATGAATGATGTCTACTTTGCTCCCTTCAGGGGAAAGTGGCGCTTTTGGCTTGGAGCACGACTGTGGCTTCTAATATTCTTGTACATAATAAGTCCATTCTACAGTTCTGATCAGCCAAAGCTGCTTCTCTTTATTCATGCAATCACGGTAATGTTGTTCATTCTAATTCAGGCTCAAATAAATCCATTTGGAAATTCAATCCAGGAAACTCATAATTGCAGCACAATGGAATGCATTTTCAATAAGTTTTATAACTGGTTAGATCTTACTTACTCACTGAACTATGCAACACTATCGCTTTCAGTGTTGTACATTTTATCCGAAAATTTGGATGCAAATCAGACAGTACAGAGGGACATGGCAGTTGGAATTTTGGTTTGTCTCTATGGTGTGCAGGTGATGGCCACAGTCTTGTACCATGTTGTTGTGATGATCCTCATGGTCTGCAATGTGCATGAAAGAATACAGAAAAAGATAAGAGATCTCTTCCTTCAAACACAACTCCAGTCCCAACCCATTGAAATGAATTATCGAACTGATGATGACAAAACTACCAGCTGTGATTTAAGGGAACCATTATCTGAGCGGAAATAGAGTTAGTTAATGTATGAGTTCTATTTGTATGAATGTTTTGGTAGGCAGAAAAACAGAAATGTGTTAATTGCAGGATCAGTAGAATGTCAATGATAAGTATTCTGTTTCCTTTTTCATCTGGGAAAATTAATACTTTTGTAAATGCAGTGTTCTTTGATGCAGTCCGCCTTTATGAGGTCATCCTTACTTTTAGAGAGGATTGAAAAATATGGGTTAATTTTCTTATAATGAACCAACCTTCTTTGAGATTTTGCAATGCATGTTATTAATATGCGTGAGTATACCCTAATCATGCATGACACCATACAGCTTGGCAGAATTTATGCTGTATGAAATGCAATTCTATCCTTCACATAACTAGCATGTTGTTTGTTCTTCAATAATCTGAGTGTTTTCTGTGGTCTGCTACCAAATTGTCAAGCGCATACTGATACAGCAAAGAGATCTGATCTGCCATAAGTAGTGCAAAGATCTATCCCTAGAATTTTTATCCCGAGGACCATTTTGTACACTGAAAGTTTTGGTCCCCACGGACCACTTATTTCGAGAAAAAAAAAGATACCTACTGAAAAATTTTGGTTCCACCACATACTATTCTGTATTATGTGCACACAAGAGTTTGATCCTTACCAGTAATTTGATGTCAAGTAGCAGCTTCACTTGCAACCAAAAACCACACATTTCAATACAATTGCTACATGCACTTCACATTTTCAAAGTGCTCACAAAGGGTGCATAGATAAAGAGATTCATTTGCATGGCTATTCACAATATTTACTTGGAGCAAATCTCAGTAGTTTGTTACTTGTGCCAGAAGAACTATATACAATCGTTGTGGCAAGCAAATTGGCAAAGGAATATATTTCAACTTGTGTTGCCCACACTTTCTGATGATCCACCTTTGTTCTTTACAAGTAGTTGTCCATTTTTTCTAATGCTTTAAAGTAGCAAGATAGCAAGGTAGGATCATGAACCATGTATGATGTGACTAGTACTCTGAGTTGTACATGATCCTTTGACTCCCAGACACTTCTTGCGCCACAGCTCTGAAAAAGGAATTCCCATCACTATTAATGCGACCTTGTATGTTGGGAGCTTGGTCCACACCAATATCTAATGTTTTTTCATTGTGATCGCGATTCCCTTTTACTACCATGAGTCCTAAAACACTGCACATTCTTCTTTGCCAATCTCTGCACACTGGCAAGTACAGCACTGTAGATGTGACCACGATCGCGTTCGATCGAAGTGAAAAAGCGATCGATCGAAGATGATCGACGTCATTATTGCAATGATTGTTTTCCATCGATTGAGGTTTGCTGTCAAATAGAAACGACGAATTTTGACCTAAACGGCGTTCCATATGATCGGTTAGAAAATTACGTCGATCTAAAAAATTACAGATGTGATCAATTTTGATCCAAACGGCGTTTCATAGTTTTTATATTTCAAAAGGAACATTTCTCATCGTTAACTCCACATTTGTCAATAACAGAGCAACGATAGGAGCAGCTATGATGGTTGGAAATAATCCAGGCATCAATGCAATCGCAACGATTGAGCTGTGTAAATAACATTGTTGGATGTAGTGATTCAAAATAACTCCTGTAATGGTGAAGAGTATGACAAAACAAGAGGAGGAGCCATATTATTTAATGGAGCCATGGTGACCATATGTGGAACTGTACGCAGGGGAAGTAAATTCATATCTAATGGTCAATCCAAGGAGTAGATGGCTATCTTGAGCTCGGGGGTACTATCATATTTGCCAATAACTCCGGAGAGAATGGTGGTGCCATCAACCTTCTAAATGTGAGGCTATTTTTTTCTTTTGGATAGTTTTATTTTCTTTTGTTGCAAAAAGAGCATCTAGATTTGGCGGTGCTATCTACACAGAAGGATACCAGATAAGAATCACTATCTATAGTGCATTTCAAATGAATCAAAAAAATTAAAAATTATTGTGCTATTTTTAAGAATAATGGCAGTGTTACCTTTCAAGATAACCGTGCTCAACTGGCTGGCGATGCTATTTATGCAACACCTATTTATGATTGCTACTTGTATGGTAGTTCCATTGTCGATTCATATGTTTCCTACATATTTGATGTGGTTTATAATAGTTCCCAAATTGTTTCTTCTCCAATAGATGTGCAATTCGTTGATCAAACTCTTTCCAACTACGGTGCACAACACAGTCAGAACATGTACCCTGGTGGTACATTACAAATGTCTGTGACCACAATGGATAGTGGAAAGATTCTATCTCCAAGTGCAGTCTATGCACAAATCAAAGTAATTGGCGAACAAAGTGCACAAATCATCACACTTGGAGTCCAGCAGGATGTTCAGTGGGTAGGAAAAGAATGCACTATACTGAACAATCAGATCAGTGGACCCCACATGAGTTCATTCAATCTACTGTTGTCAAGCTATCCAGGATAGGTGTGTACATTTGTAGCGCCCGCAATGTAGCGCCCGCGCCACGAGTTAACCAAGAATACGATAGCTTGAGAAATCAGACTCTCTTACATGCGCAAGGCATACACTTAAATACAAAAGAATTAATTAGTCACATACAGACAGTCAAAGTTCACATATGACGCACTGGAGCCAATTGTAGTTCCGATCAGGTGAGTAGGAAGGTTGCAGACATCTGTCCCAGAACGTTACAGTGAGAAGAAATGAGTGGATTCTGGATAATGATACAACTGCCACTGTTAATTCATCACCGTTTTACAATTCTTCGCGATTAGTTGAGGTAAGAAATTTTATATATATACATGCATAATGTAACTATTACTATGCATTTATTACACTCTTAGGTTCAATAAACACACACACACACACACACAAAGATTAGTAGTCCATTGCATCGACCTGCATGTCTGCCACCTGCAAGGATCTAGCAAGGATAGCCCTGGCGTTTGCTCTCACAAGCACAATGCTCAGTCTGCCATATAGATCCCCCAAGGCTTGGGATTTGCTACAGTTTGTGAGGATGGCTTCGCGCATGGCTATGCAGGAGAAAGCATTGCATGCCTCTTCACACCAGGCTCCATATGTTTCCACTGCTAGTGGAATGCACTGCCAACCAAGCTATAGTATTATTGTTTTTAATAATAATTTTATGTGGGTGATTATCCAATATAACCAGTTTTCTGCTTCATTTTTCTAGTTCTTCAATTGTTTTCTGCGAGTACATGTCATAGTGTGCTCTAAAAAAAGACTGCTATTAATCATTGAAAATTGGAATGTCTATCATAGAGTTAATTTTTTAGGCATACATTTCAACACAAGTGTTGTCAGTTTTGCTAGTTCCGAAATTAGCAACTATTAACACAAGCCCAGTTTTGTTGTCTAATATTCATTTTCTTTATGCATGATATGCCGGCATAATTTCACAGAAGAATTTCAGCATTGCTGTTACACATCTGTAATGATAATAGTGAGTTAACATCATTAGGAATAGGTAAAACACCTTGATTATAAAGTGCTCCTGAAGGCAACTGTTCCCAAAAGTGACATTGGTTTTTAACATGCTGCATGAAGAAGACTTACTTAAAAAGCATTTTGCAAGTCACAATTAAAATATTCTGTACCATCCAAGAAATTTTTTTTTTAGAGGATTATACTGGTGTAAGAGCGTTTTAGGGACCCCAGCTTTTCAGGGACCCCACACTATCCCTAAAACGCTAGCGTTTTGTGGTCCTCCAAAGGCCCTATATTACTAGGGATTAAGGTACACTTCTAGAGTTTTAGGGACTCCATAGGTAAGGCATGGTATACTGGAACAGCGGTAACAAATTGTGAGCATACGTCACACCTCTATTATATCAACATGATTTACACACGCGTTGAAGTGTGAAATGGACGAATATACAAACGACAGTTGCCCATGCGAGAAGTATCCATTCAAAGAGCTATTTATTTTCCTTTAGAGGAGTGTATTCTGAGATAAGCAGTAAAAACATGGATTGAGAAGGAGAAGATTTTGTTACTGATGCTGGAAGGCTATTTTATGTGGGTGGAAGCAGAAAAGAGAAGACTCACTTATTTGTTGAAAACGTCAAAGAAAGAAGACGAATAATTAGCAGTATTCATGATTTGGCTCATCTTGGAAGGGACAAAACTTTGTCTGAAATAATGGAACGATACTACTGGCCAGATATGCATAATTAAGTGTGTGCAAGCGGTTGAATCAATTTAATATTAAATTTAACACTTGTTTTGTTGTAATGCTATAGGTAAGAACTTGTGACCCTTGTCACAGGAGAAATGGAACAAAGCTTCGGAAGCAACATGCACCACTGCATTATGCTTGGTATCAAGTAGGTATTGATTTAGTGTGTCTTTTACCCAAGACTTCCAGAGGTCACAAGTACATAATGACAATCACTGATTATTACACAAAATGGGCTGAAGCATTTCATCTGAAAGATTAAACACTTTCATCAGTTGCTGATATTCTGTTTTCTGTAAGTTAACTGATTATACTATTTTTAATTTTGTAACAGGCATGAGGAATGTTTATACATGATATTTGTCACCATGGTTGTCCTGCAATATTTGTATCTGATCAAGGAAGGGGAATTTGTGAATGCATTATCACAAGGTCTTTTAACAAAAACCAAAGTGGAGCACACTACCAGTACCTATCATTCTCAGGTACATAAATGTGCTTTGTATTTGATTACATTTCATGCTTAATTAAATATTGCTTGTATTTTCTTAACAGTCTAATGGATTAACTGAAAGATTTAATCAGCTGCTGTGTCAGTCACTGGTTAAATTAATAAATAAAGATCACAATGACTGGGATGAATCAATTCTCTTTGGTTATCTAGTCACCAAGCAGAGAAATACAGGCTTCTCACCATTTTTCATGGCATATAACAGGAAAGCTCGTCTTCCAGTTAATTTTAGCATATCTCCAATTTGTCATGACAATGATGACAACATTAATTCAGTACACAACTTTGTAAAAGAAATGATGCAAGTTCGTGATGATCTGAAACCACAAGCAGTAAGGAACATTTAAAAATGCACAAGAAAGTCAGCAGAATTACTATGATAAAAAACGTGTGCCACAGGTAGAATGTATATGAGTGTTTTTATTTGTGTACATAATTGAATGCTTAATGATACTGAGGCATATTAGTAACTATCAGAAGGAGAAATTGTCCTTCTTGGTATAGACGATGTGAGTGTGTTGAGAGGAAAGGTAGAAAATTGTCGGCACACCTTTCCTTTTGTGTTCCTCAATTCATACACACCTTTTTCAATGCTCCTATTAATTGTATACGGTCCTATTCTCTTTCAATTTCCTTCGTTTCCATATATATGCATGCTGCATTTTATTCATTTCTGTTACCTCCTATGAATACTTATACCTTTAGGCTGTTATCAAGTTATATTATACTAATATTCTCATAGCAGGAAGAGGCAATCAATGGTAAGGAGGCTTCTGACCAGGAAAAACGGATAATCATATATGAAAACCCACAAAACACAATTTCAAGTGACATTTGGGTTAAAGATCTGAATTTGACATTGATGGATAAAACAGAACTGGAAAATGGTACTCTACTTAGTGACAAGCACATTGCTGCTACACAAATGTTGCTGGAAAAATCATTTCAACACATCAAAGGGTTTCAATCTACTCTTTTTGTACAGCAAGTTCAGCTCTACCATTCAGTTGACAAAGATATTAATGGTAAGGATGTATGAATATTATAAATTATTATTTTTTCCTTAGTGCAAGCAGCAGAAATTCATCATACTGGTGAATCTCACTGGGCGATCACTGCTCTTTCTAAAAATGAGCTGCATCATCTAGACAGTATGGCAAGTATGATTATTCCACCTTTACTAGATAAACAGTTGGCCAAAATCTATGCTAATTTGTGCACTGGAAATTCTACACTGAATATAACACGTCAGTCCATTCAGCAACAAAAAGGGGGAATGGACTGTGGAGCATTTGCTATTGCCTTTGGGCACAAGGAGACAATTTGTAGGATTTAGCTCTTAAATAGGATGCAATGAGAAATCAAGAGCTTTGAAAGTTAGAAGCTGTTATGGCACGACTCATTCATGCACACATTAACACCTACGTATATACAATAGTGACCTCAGCTAGAGCCTTCTCTGAGGCCTCCATTCACACGCACACCCTTGCCCCTTGCACACAATGATCTTCTTTGTGTATTGCTGTATGTGCGTATGTATACCCGAGCTGTGTTATGTATTTCATGTTCATGCTCTTGCATTGATTCGCTACATTGTGATTCCGGTTGAGCAACGTGTCACGGAGCTAGCTGTGCTTCTACCTAGACTTAATCCTCATTTCGAATCCTTGTGTGTCAAGAAAACAACAGAAGCTGATGCCATTCTCAACAACTAATGCTCCTGTCAAGAGATGTAGGCAAAAGAAATACAGTATCCGTTTTAATGTGTCTGATAACTGCCTGGAACTGCAAGGATTGTTGATTCTACATCAGTGTAGTGGTTTTTCTTTACTGAATTGTTCTGTCGTGCGTGTTCATGAATTGGCAATAATAATTTATCTCATCTGCATGTTTAATTACATGGGGTCCCCTAAACACTAGAGAGTCCCTAAAATGCTAGCAATATTGGGATGAGGGGGTCCTCATAACACTAGACAGGGTCCATATTTCACTGGTGTTATGGGGACCTGGGGTCCCCGATAATAGGGGTCTCTAAAACACACTTACACTGGCCTGATTCCATAAATTGAAGCCAAGGTCAGTTTCTGTCCAATAATTCAATTCACAGTTCAATCAGAAATTGTCAGCACCACACAGAACATTTCAGCTTCCAAAGTATGATTATGAACATTTAATAACTGGCCGTTCTTTGGATTCTAAGGTGAATGCTATGCTGGGCATAAAATGATTTATCATTACACTTGATTTTAGACACAAAAATGAATATAAAACAGAGCCAGCCCCAATATCAAGTAAGCGCCACAGCCAATCTCAACTGTAACATAAAAAAACAATGAATAAAATACTTAATGCATATACATCAGCAAGACACATTGCATGAACTACAAACACTCTGATGATACTTCATGTCATTGCATCTTCGAAAGCAAAGAGAAGTCATCTTCATTAAACAACTGAATTCATTACTCCACACAAAATGTCATGGATTTCTGCAAAGGCAAGCATTAATTCTGATCTGTGATAACACATAACTCGCAACAATCAGAAAAGAAACTCAAATTTTCAGCACAGAAACATCCACTGCCTAATTTTTGGACAACAAAAATAAATGCAATGGTTATGCAGGGTTCCTATGGTAAGACGGAAAAGTGTGTATCTACACATAAAACTATCAGAGAAGTCTTACACTGCTTTGGTGTTCAATACAGACCCGTCCACTCCGTCAATACATTGAATGCCCACAACATTGCCAGTTATCTAACCAATGTGCTGGGTTCCTATGGTGATAGTACGAGGTATAGATGCGAATCTCATAAAACAATCAGAGAAGTCTTATACTGATTTGGTGTTCAATACAGGCCCATCCCACTCCGTCCATACATTCAATACCACACCACACAAAACTTCAGATTGCCGGTTATCTAACCATTGTGCTGGGTTCCTATGGTACCGTAGGTATACACACAATACATAATGTATGGTGACAGTAAGAGGTATAGGTATATACCTACACACAACATCATTACAGAAGTCTTACACTGCTTTGGTGTTCAACTTGGAGACCCTTAGCCTTATATTGTCCATATTTACAACACATAGTTACATCCTTGCTGTTATTAAGGTGACACAGAGAGTGAAAGCTGTGTATTTGACTGTACTAGTTTAGGTGCACAGTTTATGGTGTGAGAATTCGACACTGGGTCTCAGAATGTCTACAGAATATGCGAACATACGTGAGCCTGAAATAGGTCAAGTTCCGTACAGTTGTTCCTCTTCAGGTGTGCCGGGATAACTGGCTCTCATTCTGGACGGTGCTTCCAAACATCATGTCCCCAGTCCTTAATGACGTAAAATGGACTCACTTCCACACGGTGCGCGAAGTGTTAATTTGTTGTTGATTGGGTTCATATTTCGCATATCTTTGGTAGTATCGTCTCTAACGTAAGTAATGTTATGATACTTGGATCCAATTATAGAGAATCGACTATTTGTTGCCAAAGGGATAGACAGTACATTTCGTTGTATGCAACGGATCCGGCCAGTCGCACATTACGTATCCCTTCGCCACTGCACGTTCCGGAACAACAGTCTGGGTACAGCGTGGCTGCCGAATCCTTTCGAAATATCATTCGACAGTTCTGATAGACGCCGTATGCATAAAGCAGTACTGATGCCAGTATGTGTGTGGCAGTGCATGTGTGTGCAAGGAGATCACACACATGCACCATGCACACATCACACACACACACACACACACACACACACACACACACACACACACACACACACACATACACACACAAACATACACGCGTTACACACACGTTACACACACGTGCATCACACACTCACACATCACACACACACACACACACATCACACACACACACATTACACATGAGCTGGTGTGGCTGTGTGCTATATTGGCCTACCAGAGTTTGCGCATTTTGACCTGAGCCCCAATACATGAGTGCAATCGGCATGCAGGGTCAAAGGCAGGTGTTGTTCCCAATTCTCTTGCATAAGCTCTTAGCAAGTGTAACAAGGATCTATTAAATCGTTCCACCTCTGATCACCTTGAGGGTGGCAAGGTGCCTAATATTTGTCGCAAAATTGCACACTCATGTCACCTTTTGTTTTGTATTGCAACTGACGACCAAAGTTGCCTCCCATTGGCACACTCCCCTCCCTCCCATTGGCACACTCCCCTCCCTCCCATTGGCACACTCCCTCCCTCCCATTGGCACACTCCCCTCCCTCCCATTGGCACACTCCCCTCCCTCCCATTGGCACACTCCCCTCCCTCCCATTGGCACACTCCCCTCCCTCCCATTGGCACACTCCCCTCCCTCCCATTGGCACACTCCCCTCCCTCCCATTGGCACACTCCCCTCCCTCCTATTGGCACACTCCCCTCCCTCCCATTGGCACACTCCCCTCCCTCCCATTGGCACACTCCCCTCCCTCCCATTGGCACACTCCCCTCCCTCCCATTGGCACACTCCCCTCCCTCCCATTGGCACACTCCCCTCCCTCCCATTGGCACACCTCTAGCTTTTAATACTGAACCTTACAAGAATAATCGTTGTGCCACGTTCTTAGAGCTACAAGGAATAGTGGAAGCAAACTTAGTTGAGTCTGCTGCAAGACAGAACGCCGGGCCGGCTATGGCTAGTTGGTCTCTATGGTGTGCTGGTGGTGGTCACAGTTTTGCACCATGTCATTGTGACCCTACGCATGGTCTGCTAATGTGCATGAAGTAATAAAGGAGAAGATCAGAAACCTCATCTATCAAGCACAGCCCCAGTCCCCATCCTCCACTTGAACAGAAATGATTCTTGCAAATGCATTCTGTGTTTGTGTATTGGGATGCTAAACTATTTTCTGGGCGTGCCAAGCATTGAATGTGCACTAAAATCCTCCCCTCTTCAGTAGCTTTGATGAGTTTTATATTGTAGTGTGTGTGCATGCGCTGCAAAAAAAAGTTGTGAAGGCAACCTGCTTCCGTGCATAACATAAGCTGCTTAGTCAAACCTATAAATGTAAAGTTCCATTCTAGCAGCTGGCATTGTGGAAATTCCGATGTCTCAGTGGGCAATAAACAATTAGCAACTATTTCTATATATGGTTGTGTCTACTACTACAGCCAGGACCACTGATTTAGATCATCGTAGACCAAGGTACTTAACGTCTGACATGCATGATGAATGGACTAGTGTATCCAGGATTTGAGGGTGGGGGTGAGCTCAGTGATGTGTACCTAAAGCATGCCCAAATTTGTTGAAAGTGCTCAATTACAAATTTTCACATGTCTGCAACAGTAAAAAGCGGTTGAATATGTAGTGAGTGTAATCAAACGATATCTATATCGTAGTACATGGACAGAATGTGTATATATACTAACCCTAACAGAATGTTCTAGAAGGGGTTAGAGTACAAGCACATGACTATTTAACACTTCAGGCGTTCGTGCGTCATCGTTACATATGACCCCTTCCTCCAAGAATCCGTCTCGGATTAGTCTAACTGTAGACGATCTGGGGGGCGTCTTGTGCGAGTTGGGTATCGTCGCGTGTCTCCTTCTGCATCATCACTTCTTGAGGTGGGGTCCATGTCCTCATCATGGGCGGGATCCTCATCAGGGGTGTGGCCTTCCTCAGGGGCGTGGTCTTCATCATGGGCGGGAACCTCATCATCTATGAGAGCAGGGCTTTCCACATCTTCATCGTCCACTTCCGTTGGCTCTACGTGTGTTCCCGATGGAGCATTAGGGGCACCTGGTGGGGCACGTGCCGTCGAAGTCTGTTCTTGTAGCCGCATCCCAGAAGGACAGCGTTTCAGCCTGTCAAAGTGAACCACCGTTGACTTGTTGTTTCCTGTATGCTGGATACGATACGTAACATCTGAAAGCTGTGTTATGACCCTGTATGGCCCTCTCCATGGTCTGCGGAGTTTCCTGGATTCCCCTTTCGCCAGTGCTTCGTTGAACAGCCACACCAGGTCTCCAGGTTTGAATGGATCTCCGTGCACCTTGCAGTTGTAAAACTCCTTTTGCCGGCCTTGTCTTGTAGACATATTACTCCGCACCACCTCAAAAGCCGTGTTAAAAGTATCCTGGAGGCTCTGGACGTAATTCCCATACTGCTGAGGTATTGCTCCATGAGGTGAAGGAGGCGGTTCATGCACAATGGCCAGGGGTAGGCGGGCTTCCCTGCCAAACATCAGGAAGAATGGCGTGTACCCGGTAGTACTTTGTATGCTGGTATTGTACGCCATGCACACTTTGCTCAGATCCTCATCCCAGTTGGTGCTATGTGGGTTTGATCGCGTTGATAACATACTCAATAGGGTCCTGTTAAAGCGCTCCACAAAACCGTCCGATTGTGGGTGGTATGGTGTTGTCCGTGTCTTTTCAATCTGGAGCAACTTGCACAACTGCTTGATAATTTCTGCTTCAAACTGCCTCCCCTGATCTGAATGAAGGCGCTCTGGTAGAGAGAAACGGCAAAACAGTTGGTCCAGTAGCTTCTGTGCCACTGTTGAGGCCTCTTGGTTTTGAATGGGATATGCTTCTATCCACTTCGTAAAATAGTCCCCAGCTACTAAGACATATCTGTTTCCGGCCGCCGTTTTCGGGAGAGGACCCAGAATGTCGATGGCCACCATTTGCATAGGTGAACCTACTGTAACACTTTGGAGAGGAGCCCTGTTGTGAGGGGTTGCTGTTTTGCGCTGGGCACAAACCACACATGTTTTACACCATAGCTTTGTAGCGTTATAGTACCCTGGCCAGTAGTAAGCAGCCCTCAGTTTCTTAAACGTCTTCTCCTCACCGAGATGACCTCCAAACGTTCCTTCATGAACCTCTCTAAGTACTTCATTGCGTAAGGCAGGGGGAACTACCAACTGGTGCACAGCGGCTGACTCTTCGTTGCAGTCAGCAAACTTCCGATACAGCACTCCTTCCTTCAACACTAACTGATCCCAAAGCTGCCACAGACGCCGAATCTCCACGCTTTTCCCCTCTAACTCCTTTGTAGGGGAACGAGTGTTGCACCTTCTGGCATCAATCAAAAGCTTCCATTCGCTGTCTTCCGATTGCTTCTTTATCACCTCCTCAATATCAAACCCGGAAAGCTCGAGGGCTGCTACTGGCAGTATATCGCCATCATCACCATCGACGTCCGTCTCAACTCCACATTGGGTGCATGGGCGTCGGGATAAAGCATCTGCGTTGATGTGTTTTAACCCTCGACGGTGGATAACCTCAAAGTCGAACTCTTGGAGTTTTTCGAGCCAACGAGCAACTTGAGCCTCGGGATTCCTCATACAATACAGCCATTTCAGGGCTCCATGGTCCGTACGGATTTGAAAACGTTGTCCCAGAAGGTATGGGCGAAAATGAGTCACGAATGCCACAACAGCTAGGAGTTCTTTTCTCGTAGCGCAGTAGTTACGTTCAGCTTTGGACAAGAGGCGACTTCCATATGCAATTACGTACTCCCTCCCGTGGTTATCCAGCTGTGACAGTACTGCACCAATTCCTTCATTGCTGGCATCTGTGTCCAAGATGAAGGGTTTCTTGAAGTCAGGATAGCTGAGAATAGGAGGTGAGGACAAGAGTTCACGAAGTAAGTTGAAGGACTCCTGGCATTGGATGGTCCACTGGAAAACGGACGCTGAACGCTCGGTAAGCCTGTGTAAGGGTCTTGCAACTTCAGCAAAGTTTCTTATGAACCTCCGGTAGTAGTTTGCAAGGCCAAGGAACTGTTGCACTTCTCTCACATTCTGGGGAGTCGGCCAACACTGCACTTTGCGAAGCTTGTCAGGATCGGCCTCAATCCCATCCTTAGATACAATGTGGCCTAGGTACTGTACTCTTTCCCTGAGGAAGAAACATTTTGCTGGCTTGATCTTCATTCCTGCTTCACGTATGCGGGCAAACACGCTATCCAGATTGCTCAGATGTTCTTCGAACGTCCTACCCATGACGATGATATCGTCGAGATAGACTAGACAAGAGGTCCATTGAAGTCCGCTAAGAACGACATCCATAAGCCTCTGAAATGTAGCTGGAGCATTACAAAGGCCAAACGGCATCACTTTGAATTCAAACAATCCCTCATTGGTACAGAAAGCCGTCTTTGCTCGATCCTCCTCCTCCAGCTCTACTTGCCAGTAGCCGCTAGCCAAATCGAGCGTCGAAAACAATTGAGATTCAGATAGCATCTCCAGGGTATCGTCAATTCGAGGAAGTGGGTAGGCGTCCTTACGGGTGACCTCGTTCAACTTGCGATAGTCTACGCAAAATCGTACACTGCCATCTTTCTTCTTAGCTAGTACAATAGGAGAAGCCCATCCGCTTTTAGAGGGTTGTATGATGTCGTTGTCCATCATCTCTTTGATGAGTTCCTTGACAACTGTTCTCTGAGCTGGTGGTGTTCTGCGGGGATGCTGTCTGATGGGTAGAGACGAGCTTGTATGGATAGCATGTTGAACCTTAGAAGTCTGTCCCAGCTTCTGACCTGGACAAGCAAAAACATCGGCATACTGCTGTAGAAGAGCGAATAGTCTCCCCCTCTGTTCATCTGAAATACTGGTGGGAGATTGTGCCAACTGGTGAAGGACGTTTGCCTTATCTATCGGACATGTTCGGTTTTCTGCAGGTGATGATAAAGCTCCTATCTGCCACTCTTCTATTCTGTGAAGCTCACCAATTGTTGTGCCCTGACGAAAGGTGATGCTTTGGTCGCTGGCGTTCAGCACACGGACTGGGATAGAGGTACAGGTTTCCAGGATCGCTCTGGCTATGACCACGGACTGGGATTTGAGGTGGTGCCCTTCGAGAAGCCATAATCCATAAGGTGGCAGTTCTGATTTCCCAACAACTTCAATTTCACACCTTGGGGGAATAATGGTGGTCTCAGCCAGTCTGACATCATAAGTGGGGGACGCTTTCTGGCACAAAGGAAACACTGTGCCACCCGCTAAGATCAGCTTCTTCCTTGGGATATCTATTGTGCAACTATTGTCCTGGAGAAAATCCATCCCGAGAATGCCATCAGAAGTAAGGTTATCGGTAATAATCACGCTGGTAGTGACCAAGGAAGCTCCAATGTAGAGTTGAATCTTTGCTCGTCCGAGTACCTTCAATGGCGATCCATCTACTCCAACCAAACGTGGCCCTTCCCATTTCTCCAGCATCCCTTCGTTGATTTTACTCCATATCTTACTGTCAAGTAGCGACGCCGCGGCTCCTGTATCGACCAGAAGCTTGAGACCCACCCCCTTCACATTACCGTACAGAAAAAATGATTCTTGAAACAAATTTGAGATTACAACAGTTTCAGTTCGAGCCTTCTGTTCACAACCTTCGGTAGGCAGGCTCACGCCATCGAAGGACTGTCGTTTCCCTGACGCTTCCGCTGTGCTCTGCAATAACGGGCAACGTGGCCAGGACCTCCGCAATTCCAGCAGGTTAGGGGACGATCGTTACTTCTATTAGGCCTCCTACCATCCCCTGTCCTCTCTCTCTCTCCTTCTAGTCGGGCCTCCAACCGTTCCATTCTTTCCGTTAATTTCTTAACAACGTCGGCCGTGACAGGACTCGTCCCCGCTCCTCCAATCAGCTGGTCGTTCGTCACTCCTCCCACCACATGCGATTTGGAATCCGCGTAGCACTCGATTTCCAATGTTGCGCTTACAGCAGTATCTAGCGTAGCTGGCCTTCTCTGCCGTACAGCGAAAGCTACTTGAGAGTTGTCGATAAGCGACAGGAACACGTTCAGCGCCAGCTGCTCCTTGGCTTTGTCTTCGAGGTCTGGATACCCTTTCTGTGCCATTATTCTCAGTCGGTCCGCCAGATCTGCCCACCCTTCTTCTTTCTTCCTCTTAGCCGTCTGCAACTCGGTCTGGTAGCGTTCACGTCTACAAGATGGCTCGAATCTCTCCTGCAACGTCTCTTTGGCGGTCTTGTAGTCCGCGATGCTTTGCGGCGAAAGTCTCTGGAACGATGCCAGCGCGCGTCCCGTCAAACTGATTTTTAACCACTGCAACTTAGCAGCGGCGTCCCACTTGTTGATATCTGCCGCACTCTCAAAATGGAAGATCCATTGATCCCAGGATTCTTCACCCGAGAACTTCCCGGGAGTCACGGTAGGTCTAGCCATATCCTCGATCCTGCCGACTACGCCAATGTAGTGAGTGTAATCAAACGATATCTATATCGTAGTACATGGACAGAATGTGTATATATACTAACCCTAACAGAATGTTCTAGAAGGGGTTAGAGTACAAGCACATGACTATTTAACACTTCAGGCGTTCGTGCGTCATCGTTACAAATATATGTTACATGCAGACAGTCTTTTATGATGGAGATGGAAGGAACAACAAATTTTGCAAGATTCCTAGATAGAAGGTCTGCATATTTGTTGTTTTGTGTAAGCATAGTCTGTTATTATTCGCTTCTTGCCCTCAACTAAATATATACACTGTATGTACTGCAAATTCACTAAACACGTACTGTGTGTGTGCACGTGTGTACATGTATGTGTGTATGTATTTTCGCATTTGTGTATGTGTCGCGTTCTCTATAGTTGCAAATGGTCACACATAATGCCTTATAGGGATCTAACCTATCTAGGATGTTCTAGATATGAAAACCTACGAGTTTTCACCTCTAACCACACACCACAACAGTATTTGTGCATGTGGGTGTGTTTGCACAGTCATCTCTACTCTTTTCTGCTCCCACAACCGGTTTTAGATAGATTGTAAAAAGTACAAAACGATGGCCTAGTTTGGCATGTTATCAGGGTCAGACGCACATCACCCCGAATTGTACACAATGGATATGGATAGCAGTTCACACATATCTTGCACCTTTAAAGTAATTTGATCTCCCCCCAACTGTAAACCATCACACCTCTGCCACTTTTATTGTTTCAATCACGAGGATGAAGGAAAAACCTTAGTGTATCTTATGAATAATGGAGGCACATTGCGGTCTTTAGATAAACATATGAACATAAGATAAAGGCATTGATTACCAACTGTTGCTGTACTGCAGAATGTGTGGACAAAGGCTAATGAAGAGGAACACAAAAAGGACTGCCATGACATTTGCAGCCGAACTGCAAATTGCTTTTAGCTCTAACATTTATCCTTACTGATAACTCTCAAATTCATCTGAACGTTTTGCCTTTGCTGTCAATGCAGAGAGTTATCAGTGCTAGGCAGAAGGAGTGTACCATAGGTGTGACTGGCACCGTTTGTCTGGGAAGTACATAGAGATGAAGGGTGTAAGGTGCATGCTATTTTGTCAGTAACATAATCAATATCAATGTCAGTGCAAAGCTCATGTCACAAAGCTTACAGTTGGCACAGGTCATCTACTAGGCCTCACACCAAACAATCTCATTGTGCATCGTTTAATAATTGCCCCTCCTCCGGTCTTGTCACATGAGCCCTACTCACCATTGGCAATGTGACTGCCAGGAACAAGTTGAAAGTATTAGTGTGTCAAACATTCTGTCACAGCCCCTTGAAGCATCATGTCGTAAGCAGGCCTGCACAAGACGTGTTGTGGAGCGGGTAACAGCATCAACCACAGTGTGTCCTTGCTGCTCTGAGGACAGCTAAGTACCATCTGTCCTGATAGAGAACGAGGTGCACACACAAGTTTCTATTGCAGAAGCAGGCATTGCAAACATTGCAATTGGCTCTGCTTAAGTATTGGCTATAAAAGCCGGCCTGGCTATTCCATGGAACAGAATGAGAATTCTTAGACTGTAAATTATTACACACACAGCTCCAACAATAACTTAAATTTGTCCAGGTAGCTCAAAGTATCAGGTGTTTTTCTGGCTGTGGAGGTAGGACGCGCCACATCTAAAGACAAATTGTGGGTGACATTTCCTGTCCCTTCTGGTGGTGGTGAGCTTAGAGGAGCTCCTCTGGTTTATTTGTGCATATAGCTCTAACAGTACTGGAACTGTAACGTTACAAGCACATTGATCATGCACTCTGTCGGAAGAACTGCACTAAACAAATAGCCCAATTCTACAGAAGCAAAAAAAACATACAGAAATACTGGTCATTGCCTTTTCCAAAATGGATCTGAATTTCATTGACGAGGCACTGGCACAAACTCATGCATTCGATATGTTAATACACTTCTATGAGTTTATGTGAACTTTAGAAAGACTGCACAATTGATTTTTACACAGAACAGTCCATTGAAAGGTTTTTATGTTCTTTCCTGAATGCTTTCCTCAGGCAACAGTCCCCATCAGAACGCATGTACTGGAGGATCATGGTACACTGTATTCCACCCACGTTCGCTTTGGCTGCCTAGGTCCTGAGTTTATTCATGCTAAGTGTACAGGACTTAGCCTAGCATACACAGCAGTGACTGATAAAGCACAGCATCTGCTGTGTATAGTCAAGGAACACTTAATAAGTATTGAAAAAATTAACTTAGTTCTCACTTTTGTGTAAGCCTTGAACCAGCAACAGCAATCCATAGGTGTCTTGTGCCATGTGCACATTATAGAAGTGTCTTTATCATATCCATATGGTGTCATGCAGGCAATCGACAACTCAGCTCTAAACCCTTCAGAGAAACGAAAACAATACGTCTTTCATACAACCTTCCATTCCACACGGCGTAATTAAGCTGCTGGTAGATGATCGAAAAGCCAACAAAAATGGCGATTTTTAAAGCGTTGGAACACCTCTTCAGAAAATTCGGCGACACACGCCTTTAGTAAACACTACTGCAAGTAGCATTCAGATGCACGTAAATTGCCATAGCCTTTGGAACCCGTACGCGCTGGAATACGTCGAGCCACAAAACTGGGCGCGTTAAGTTTAAGGCCACGTGATTTGATACATCATCATCTGTTCACTGTTGTACTCCGTGCGCATTGCGCATTCATCAGGGATTTGGTTGTGCGATTCGTTGCTATGGGACGGCAAACCAGGCCTAATTTCGTCGACGTGGTATTGCAGGGCGGCAAACGACAATTCAATTTGTGGCTGACGTGGTACAAATAGAATCACCAGAACTGTTCTGTATGCATTTTGCCCGAGTGACTACCGCACAGCCATGCAGCGATCTGGTCCGCAAACAATGAACTTTGTCCTCCAAATACTACTCCTAGCGGCGCTTGGAGGTTATGCGGTTGTCAAATCCGAGTATAGTGCTCCGATTTCCATTTCCCCAGGGGATGGATTACAAAGCTACTTGTGTAACGGCTTGCTTATTAAATCGAATACGACTCTCGTATTAGGCGCCGGAGAACATCTCATATCTTCTGGACCGCTCGGCTGTTTCGTCTCTAACGTAAGTAACGTTATGATACTTGGATCCAATAGTGGTGAATCGATAATTCGTTGCCAAGGGGACAGACTGCGTATCGCGTTTGTATCTTTGCAAAATCTGACAATTGAGAAAGTAAATTTCGTTGGATGCAACGGATCCGGCCTATCTGCCATCTTATTCTTCCAGTTTGCGCATTACGTATCCCTTCGCCACTGCACGTTCCTGAGCAACAGTCCTGGGTACAGCGTGACTGCCGAGTCCTCTGGAAATATCGACATCACGAACTGCATGTTCCAACAGCGCACCGAAATATCTTCATTTGAGGGAAACGGCGCTATACGACTGAGTGGCTCCACTAATGATACCACTATCTCAGGCTCCACATTTCAGGGCAACACAATTAATTATGGTGAGTTAATATTGATAAGCGGCTCGAAAGGGAAAATGTATATCTCAAATTGCATATTCCGATACAACAGCGTGGCTTCTTACTTAATAAGAATAACAGCAACACGTGAAATCATTGATATCACAAACTGTGCATTTGAGAACAACAATAGAACAACATTGGTATCGATTGATTCAGATGGTTCAATTATTTATATCACAGATGGCACGTTTCGTTATAATTATGCGACCATGTTGTTGGACCTGACAGGATCAAGTGAAATCATTTATATCGCAAACTGCAAATTTGACAGCAACGCTGACTCATGGCTATGGATTCAACCAAAAGGTCCAGTTAAGATCACAGATAGCACATTTCGTTCTAATTATGCTGTGTGGTTTAAAGTCACTTCTGAGAAAAGTAACGGTGTCCAAGTAAATGATCCAACGACTTCTCTTAGCATCACAAAGTGCATGTTTCTGGGCAACAGTTTTAGGTATTACTTACTTATACTACAAAGTAGGATTGGCAACACGTACATGAATGGCTGCATATTCGAAGGTAATTCTATCCAAGATAGTATGGTATTGTATTATGGGTTAGTTGCCATAGTCGTCAGTTTTTTAAATTTATCAGGCAGCCTTTACATTGCAGACACTAGATTCGAGACAACTACAGGTCACAAAAACACTATCACTATACAGCAAACACCTGATTCGATCTCGATCTCAAATAGTACGTTTACAGATGTCGCTTTCTATGTGTTCACAAATTTCAATGATACGGAGACGAGAAGCCTCAAAACGTCAATTAATATAACAGATTGCACTTTTCAAAACGGCACTCTAGGTACGCAACCACTGGTCCTACTGCTGTGGAACCCGCTCAGCACCGTTTATATTTCACGTTGCACATTTCAAAAGAATAACTTTGGAGCGCTCAGGATATACGAGTTCCTTCCAATCAGTCTGAATGTTACCATTACAGACTGTACATTTCTGAATAACAACGGTTTATTTGGAGGAGCAGTTTTGATTAATTCGAAAGGAACATTTCTCATCGTCAACTCAACATTTGTCAATAACAGTGCAACGGTAGGAGCAGCTATGATGATTACAAATGATCCAGGTCCAGATGCTGTCGCAACGAATGAGCTGTGCAAAATAACTTTGTTGGATGTAGTGATTCAAAATAACTACTGCAATGGTCAAAATTTTGACGAAACAAGGGGAGGAGCCATATGGTTTAGTGGAGCCTTGGTGAACATAGGCGGAACTGCATACAAGAAAAGTCAGTTTATATCCAATGCTCCCCAAGGGGCCATACAAGGAGCAGATGGCTATCTTACTTTCTGGGGTAAGGTCACATTTGCCAATAACTCAGGAGAGAATGGTGGGGCTATCAACGTTCTGAATGTGCAGCTTTCTTTTCTAGCCAATTGTGTTGTTTCCTTTGTTTCAAACATAGCCTCAAGATTTGGTGGTGCTATTTACAATGAAGGACGTAAAAGAAACAGCTTCTACATCAATGCTGGAATTCTTCAGAGTAGGAAATATTGTGCTATTTTTAAGAATAATGGCAGTGTTACCTTCCAAAATAACCATGCTCAACTGGCTGGCGATGCTATTTATGCAACTCCTATTTATGACTGCTATTCTTATGACAGAAAAAAGTCCATTTTGGATACCTATCTAAATGAAACTAATGTGATATTGGATATGTATCCAAATGCATTTAAAGTGAAGATGTCTTCTAATAATTCCCAAATTGTTTCCACTCCAATAAATGTGCATATCTGCCAATCCAATGATCGAGATCCTTCCAAAAACAGTGCACAATACGACCTGGATATGTACCCAGGAGGTACATTGCAACTGAATGTGACCACAGAGGACTCCGCACATATTCTTTCTCCAAGTGCGGTCTATGCACAAATCAAAGTAATTGGTACACAACAGATCAGACTTGGAGCCCAGCAGGATGTTCAGTGGGTAGGAAAAGAATGCACTACATTGGCATATCAGATTTTTGGCCCTGAAAGGACAACATTCAACCTCCTGCTGTCAAGCTACCCAGGGTATGCTCCCACTGTCCTTAAGGTGCACCTTCAACCATGTGTAGCGGGATTAGAACTACATGTTTCATCAGATAGATGTGTCTGTTCAAACTTTCTCACCGATGCTGGGCTACTATGTGATACAGCTCTAGGAACAGTCATAAGAGGTGGAACTCGATGGATAGGTGTGTACATACATGAAAACAAATCCATTCCAGCTACTGCATATGTTTGTCCTTTGAATTACTGCAAAAATATGACTCAAATCTCTCTAGCAAATCCTAAAGACTTGTGCAGTGGAGGACGCACTGGTATTCTATGTGGTCATTGCTCTGATGGCTACAGTGTGGTCTTTGGTTCATCTGTGTGCCGGATATGCTCGAATATGTGGCTCATTACAATTCTCATGTATGCTGTACTTGGGGCCTTATTAGTGGCTGTGCTATTTGCTCTAAATCTTACAGTAGCACAAGGAACCCTCTATGGACTCCTCTTCTATGCAAACATCATTCAAGTCAATGCCACCATATTTTTCAACCAATCAGTACTGAGTCCCTTACAGGTCCTGATATCTCTCCTCAACCTTGACCTTGGGTTTCCACTGTGTTTCTATGATGGTATGGATGACGCCGCCAAGGCTAGCCTTCAGTTTATATTCCCCACCTACCTCCTCTCTCTCACCATTACTGTCATTGTGATTTGTCACTACTGCCTTCGTAGAAATACTATGAACAGAAACTGCTTTGACAGAATTAGCTACCTAATAGGACAAAGAGCTGTGGGTGTTTTGTGTACACTCATCTATCTATCATATTCCAAACTGCTCAGAACCGTCATCGACATCTTTACCTTCTCTACAATCAAGTATCAAGGTGGCTACTTGCGTGTCTGGTTCTATGATGGGAACATCAACTACTTACATAAAGAACATGCAGGATTATTTATGGTTGCCATGGGGGTCTTTATCCTGTTCCTTATACCCTATACACTTGCTCTCACCTTCATACCAGTCATTCAGCACTACAGTGAGCACAACCGACTCTTCAACTATCTCCACAAGATGGCCAATCGGGTTAAGCCAATGAATGATGTCTACTTTGCTCCCTTCAGGGGAAAGTGGCGCTTTTGGCTTGGAGCACGACTGTGGCTTCTAATATTCTTGTACATAATAAGTCCATTCTACAGTTCTGATCAGCCAAAGCTGCTTCTCTTTATTCATGCAATCACGGTAATCTTGTTCATTCTAATTCAGGCTCGAATAAATCCATTTGGAAATTCAATCAAGGAAACTCATAACTACAACACAATGGAATGCATTTTCAATGAGTTTTATAACTGGTTAGATCTTACTTACTCACTGAACTATGCAACACTATCGCTTTCAGTATTGTACATTTTATCCGAAAATTTGGATGCCAATCAGACAGGACAGAAGG
Organism: Ephydatia muelleri; assembly: GCA_013339895.1. Taxonomy (NCBI): domain Eukaryota; kingdom Metazoa; phylum Porifera; class Demospongiae; order Spongillida; family Spongillidae; genus Ephydatia; species Ephydatia muelleri. The sequence continues at coordinate 5,721,081 of JABACO010000003.1, forward strand.
ACATGGCAGTAGGGATTTTGGTTTGTCTCTATGGTGTGCTGGTGATGGCTACAGTCTTGTACCATGTTGTTGTGATGATCCTCATGGTCTGCAATGTCCATGTAAGAATAAAGAAAAAGATAAGAGACCTCTTCTTTCAAACACAACTCCAGTTCCAACCCATTGAAATGAATTATCAAACTGATGATGACAAAACTACCAGCTGTGATTTAAGGGAACCATTATCTGAGTGGATATAGAGTTAATGTATGAGTTCTATTTGTATGAATGTTTTGGTAGCAGAACAACAGAAATGTGTTCATTGCAGGATCAGTAGAATGTCAATGATAAGTATTCTGTTTCCTTTTTCATCTGGGAAAAATAAGACTTTTGTAAATGCACTCTGTTAATGTTCTTTGATGCAATCCACCTTTATGAGGTCATCCTTACTTTTAGAGAGGATTGAAAAATATGGGTAATTTTTCTTAAACTGAACAAACCTTCTTTGAGATTTTGCAATTTTAATGTGCGTGAGTATACCCTAATCATGCATGACACCATACAGCTTGGCAGAATTTATGCTGTATGAAATGCAATTCTATCCTTCACATGACGTGGCATGTTGTTTGTTCTTCTGAGTGTTTTCCGTGGTCTGCTACCAAATAGTCAAGCACATACTGATATAGCATAGAGATCTGATCTGCCATAAGTAGCGCAAAGTTCTGTCCCTAGAATTTTTTTCCTGAAACATTTGGTCCTGGGGACCATTTTGTACACTGAAAGTTTTGGTCCCCACGGACCACTTATTTGAGTTAAAAAAGATACCTACTGAAAAATTTGGTCCAACCAAATACTATTCTGTATTATGTGCACACAAGAGTTTGATCCTTACCAAAGTATTTTGATGTCAAGTAGCAGCTTCACATGCAACACCACACATTTCAATACAATTGCTACATGCACTTCACATTTTCAAAGTGCTCACAAAGGGTGCATAGATAAAGAGATTCTTTTGCATGGCTATTCACAATATTTACTTTGAGCAAATCTCAGTAGTTTGATGCTATCATCAGGATATGTGCATGCAGGAGTAACATCTCTGGATGCAGAAGAAATTGAACCATCATCTACATCTGAAGTTACTTGTGGTCTGTAAATATTTAAATGACTACCCGTTGGACTTATAACTTTACCATTATGACAACCTAATTCATACACCCCTCATCGAGTTATTGTGAAGGGTCCCACATATCTACAACTCAGCTTCCTCCTTTTATCATTTTACGAGTGAAATCCTTCCTCAAAACAATAAGCTGTTCAATACAAAAATCAGATGCCTTGTCATACTGCTTTTATACTTAGTTTGAGCAACTTTGATGTCTTGCTACTTGCTGTAATGTATTTATATGCTCCTTCAGTTTTGCTTCATGATCTGGCTCTTGCATTTCAATGTAATGCGATGTCCTCAATTGACTCAGACTGCATTTCAATATCAATTGGATGGTTTGGATGTGGACTAAACACAAGAAGGCAGTATGCTTTGCTGCCTCTTGCCTCGATGTGTTATGGCAAACACACATGAATCAATGTAATAACTCCATTGTTTCTTTTTTGATGGAATCTATTTAGCCAACATGTTTTGTAATGTTTGATTGTAGCGATCAGCAAGACCATTTGCCTGCACATTAAAGTTGACACATGTCATTATAATTATGCCCAAATATATTCAACAAGGTATATATCATAAATTGCACGTGTACTAAGCCCCCTATGAACATAATAACAACTTTTTAAACGACTATACATGTATCTCCAGAACCATATGCAAACTGGCACTTTACTTGTTTCAAACTCAAGGCACACAACAATTTCTTTACTAAAATATGTAATGGTTTTGCTTCGTTACCATACACTTCAGTACTAGTGATGTCTGGTTCGAGGGCTTAGTACACAAGCATACTTTATGGTATTGGCATGAACACAATATGTATGCAATAAAATATGGAACGCCGTTTGGGTCAAAATTGATCACATCTGTAATTCGATCAAATTTTTTAGATCGACGTAATATTCTAACCGATCATTTGCATTCGACGCTATATCTCATTCGATCATGCGGATTCGACACACAATTCTTTTTGATGGGATTTAATCGATGGACATCGATTGATGATCGATCGATCGACCATTCGTCGATCGATCATCGTCGATCGATCACCGATCTGGATAATTCGATGGGGAACGAGGCGGTACGAGGTTAGGCTGTTACCAGAATAGGTATACCGAGACTTGGACTGGAGTAATAATAGTCTTCTTCGTTGCACAGGAATGGGCTTTTGCATCTATGAAACCAGTGGGGCGGCAGAGAAGCTTTCTTAAGCGGAACTGAACATCCCTAAACTTATATAAGCGCCTCGTTTCGATGAAGAATGGGTATGGAGGAGGTGTAAGCATATAGCTTAGCGTAGCTGTAGAGTTCTACGTGTTTTTGTGTGTGCGCATTCAAGTAGTGTAGGCCAATGTGTGTAAAGATTAAAGGTCTATACTCTAAGGTGTGTGTGTGTGTTTGTGCGCGAGTGTGTGTTGGTACCTCTAGGTGTATATAAAGCTCTGTGTGCATTTTAATGAGAGACGTAGGCGTATATGTAGAGCCTGTGTTCAAAATGTCTAATGAGGTGTTGCTCGTTTGATGGATAGCTGATATAGTTCTATTGACTACACTAAATGACCTATGAAGCTAACAAATTTTTGCAAGTATTCCACTATATGTTGGGTGTATGTGGTCAACTGATTACTATACATGTATGTACATGTTGGAGGAGAGTTGTACGTCTGCCTGTGTGAGATGTGTAATTTCGGAGAGGAACCAGGTCATACCTTGTCTTGGGCCTACATATGGAATGATGCCACCTTCCTTGTGAGGGGGTGTGGGGGTTTGTGGCAATACATGAAAGCATCCAAAAGGACCTGTTATCAATAGAGGAACAAAAACTGTTGTGTGGATGTGGTATCTGGACCCACGCCCATGACCGATACTTCAAGAAAGGAAGGTCACACGTGGACTCTTCCAATAGAACGATTTATGTTGGTGTCTTGTGTCACCATATGTGTCCTATATATTGTATTGTTGCATGTGTGTTTATTGATTTGTTTGTCGTGTCGGCTGGTGACCTTTCACGTGCATTCCTCAAACGCCCAGCTCCCAGGATCAAGGTTATTACAGTAGAGTGCTCTATTAGTCGTTTTATTTGAAGCTACCACCAGGTTATATCTGTTGGCCTGGCCTTGCGTGAAATCGTTCATGCACTACTGGATTTGAGCTAATGTACATGTGCAATATTGCATGTACTGCTAATTAACCAGTGAATATTTGGTTTCAGTTACTCTATTCACCAGTTTTATGAATATCTAACTAACAGTGATTTTATTGTGTTTTTCTGCAAGGCAGAGAATGACTTTGGCATAATTATACTGTTTACTTAATGGTTCCATGCATACCCACCTCCTAAATGGCAAGATTTTTTTCTAGGTTCTTCTACATTTCATGAACTGATTTCCGTCGAATAACTATTTACACAATGTGATATATCTAGTGTCTTAAACCAATGCCTTCTATTCAATACACAATGATTTGCCATCATATTTACCATACAATTTTCAATCAAATCTTCATCTGCCACTTGCAAGCAAGTATGCAGGAACAGGGATAAAAGTGAAATTGTGATACAAGAAAGTGTGATACAAGAAAGTGTGATACAATGAAAGTGTGATACAATGAAAGTGTGATACAATGAAAGTGTCATACAATGAAAGTGAATGTTCTGATGACAACTGGAACCTGGTTTAATCAATGTAATCCAAACCCACCATTATTCTTAATACCATACGACATCCTTTCCCGAAACATGTCCGGCTTTGAGTATTTGGTTGGCAGATGGAATTGTAGACCACATGTCTGTGCAGTGGGAAATACGGCAGTGTGATTGAACTTCAAAACTGGCTTCACATCATAACCCAGTGGAGGGATAGTATCAGAACCACTAAAGAATACCAGTATGTCGGACAATGTCAGCAAATTTTCAACTCCCACTACAAGGGTAATTAAAAAACGTATATTTTATATTTTACTAATACCTTGAATGTCGTACAAAAGGTCTAAAAACATAGAATAAGTAGCTTCTTCTGCATCCCTCTCTGGAGTTCCAGGTGGAGAGAAATGTACTTCACAGAAAAGTGCTTCAATACTGTCTATAGTAATACGAAGATGTAATTTACACTTAATGCATAGAACTATAAGTCAGGTAGCAAGTTTCCCCCCTTAAATTTAGATATTCAAGTGCTGTATGTTTTGGTATCTATGTTGGGCAAGTGTGGGGTGGGGAAGGGGGAGAGCAAATTCCCTTAATTTACTTAAGTGTATGCTTCATTTATCATTGTACATTTTGAAGCTGAACAGTAACAATTCAGAATTTAAAATCGACAATGGATTATACACAGAAGGGCCCTGCCTCTTGGAAAAAAAGTAGGCAACCACAGATTAGCATTTCTTGTAACAATTTTCTTTACTAAATGCTTCAATAAAAATTAAGTTGCCACAACGCATACCCATACAGATATATTACATTACAAAACATAGGTTCCATATAGGATTTGTGCTGTATCATGAATAAAAAAATGCGACCAATTAAGATGTTGGTCAGTTCGTTTTCATCCTTCACAATGATCTCCAAGTAGTGGTACTTTGTGTACGAGCACTATATAAAGAAGACTATAGGACACTGAGTAAGTTCTTTATATCGTTAAGGTCAAGTGCATCTTTCTGAATCATTGTTCAAATTAAAATCTTGCTGACTGTCAAAAAACTTATACTAAATATTCCGGCTTGAATGAAGACTTCGTTTACATTTAATTTATACATCGGTCGATCTGGCACACAAAAATGATTAAACCAACGGGTTAGTACAAACTTTGCATCGATTCGTTTCGTGAACAAAGCGAGCGATACGTCACGCACGAGAAAGGATAATAGAGACGTAGCTAGAGAGTACAGTGTACGTTACTATTAATGTGTACTGTAGCATAACAATCCTCCGTCGTAGAATTCATAGGAAAAATCTTATGCAAGTGAGTCTGGGAACGAGACTAGCTGACGTAAAATGAAATTTTACAAGGTGAATACATGTAGAAGAAAATGGGATAACAAAGTTACACCAGCATATCTAAAATGTAAGTTTCAGCTACAACTGACATCACTGGTTATTGCAACAGGTATGAACATATATGCTCTGGTTGCTGCATATAACGATAAGCCAAAATCACAACATGTCTGCATTGGATCAATGCATTCCTTCAGTTGGAGCAACTGTTGCTCCGTCAGTGGGCAGCGAGTATCAGGCACATCAACATCATCTTCAATTTGAGTAGCACAAGGAGCATTAAAATCTATACCCATAGTCATCATAATTCATTGCATCTTCCACAATACCTTGCATTGGAGTGCTGTGTGATCAGTATCCAGCTGTGATATTCCTTGAATCCACAACTGATAAGGGCTTTTGTTTTGCTCACTCCTTAGCCTATGATGGCTATAACTTTCTCTGAAGTTGTCCAACTGGTGTTGGATGCGAGGAAGGAATATATTTTGAAGGCAAAACAGATCCTTTTCATCAGAAGGGTTTAGCAAATTTGCATCCTCAATTGCATATAAAATAAAGAGACACAGCCAGTGAACACATCCCTCCACAATCGTTCAATCCTTTGGTTATGTACGCTTCTGCCAACAATACAGCTACCACGACCTGGTTCACGATCAGGATGACTTAGCATGTACTGGGATACCAGAACATTTTCCCCACCTTTGTCACATCTGACACGAGAAGGAAGCCCATAGGAACGCACTGCTCCAAGAAAGTTTTGCAACATCACATCTGATGTGTTTCTCTTTGATACCCTTAAGTAAACAGGTAGCCTTGAGAATCCATCTATTTCACCATGAATAATGATACGCCATCTGATAAGCTTGTGATGGCCATCTATATGCCACAAACTGTTGGGCATAGGAACAGAATATATCATCCGATGAAGGGTCATCCTGAAGCGACTTCTCACACCTCTGGAATCAACTCTCTGTAGACTGCTTCTAATATACCGACACTGAACCCGCAGACCCATGTGCCTCAAATAACCTTCAAAACGTTTCTCACCACAGCATGGGTGATTAAGTACAAACTGACTGGCAATCAATGAAACTATAATCCGCTATCTCTTCCAGTCCATATTGGACAATTCTTCGCTTTACGGTGCTTGTTGATACCTGCAGCATGCTTGCTATGTCAGAAACAGTAAAGTGAAATGAGAGGAGCAACAACAATTGTTCTTCTGAAGTATTGATACACGGCCGTCCTCTGACGGAGTTTCGACGGTCTTCTGAAATCTTTTTTGTTTTCTAGCGACGTATTTATATCAGCTTCGCTTTGAAGCAGAATTTCGCCTTCTACAAGTGGTTGGATTTCCGCCATGAAACCTATATCCCTAAGTAGGCATTCTGTCTCTAGTATCAAGCCATCTGTATCAAAAAGAACGTCAGCTGAAGTATGCGCGATCCTGATAATCGTAGCCTCAGCTTCGTCTAAGAAACGATCGAAGTCTCCAGCTTCCATTTCTGCTTGCACGTGCCAAATCACAGCTGTAATTACGTCACGTAATGTAAACTATCGGCTGTATCAGATATGAACGTCGTGTGTGTGTGCGTGAGTGTGTGTGTGTATGTGTGTTTGTGTGTGTGTGTGTGTGAGTGTGTGTGTGTGTGTGTGTGTGTGTGTGTGTGTGTGTGTGTGTGTGACAACTGGGTTTTAAAATATGAAACACCAAACAGTACAAACAATAGTCATAGACAAAGACCAGTTTGTTGTACACAATACATTTAGTGCCTTTGAAACGTGCATACTTTGGAACTGAGCACAGTATCCTTGTTAAGAGATGGTGTGGTAAGGGTAGTTATAGACAGTTCCAGTAGTGGACAGCCATACTTGATAACTCAAATGTCTGGAAGTCTTGCACAACCACTACTCAGCCACTTCTGCCCCTTCTACAAATACTTGGGACACCTCTGTGTTCACAAAGTCAGAAAACACGTTCCATGTACATTATAATACACACCATATACAGAAAGACCCACAACATGTAAAGACAGGTAGACGCATACCATGCACAGACAGATCCACACCAGGTAGAACACACCATGTACAGACAAGTAGATGCAAACCATGTACAGGCAGACTCACATCATGTACTGCAGTACAGAGTGTGTATATGGATACACAGACTGACCTGACACCATACCTGACAGATAGGCCCAGAGAGAGAGATCCACACAATGTACATATGGTATACATATGCCAGATATATGAAAAGGCCTACATACGCATGAGCGAAGTAAGCGACGGGGTAATAACTTTCTGGTTGTTGTGCACTAAATAGAATACCACACCACAATACTGAGACAACACGTAAACGTAAAATAGTCTGTCGGATCAGGTAAGTATATTAGGCCTACTTACGCTTACAAACGGATAATGTGTTAATGATCTATACACCATCTCTGACATAAGCGATCCGAACAATATGGGACTGCCCCACGGTTAAAATGTTATAAACATGCATCGCGTTTGAATCTCTATAACATCCCAACGGATAACGCTATCGACTTCCTATTTTCAACGCTTCATACTGCACCATTTCACTATGGAGTGTTGAAAATAGGAAGTCGATAGCGTTATCCGTTGGGAAGTTATAGCGATTCAAACGCGATGCATGTTTACAACATTTTAACCGTGGGGCAATTTTCGCGGAAACTGTCCCATATATTCGTGACAACTTATATACTCAAGAGGAAAAACATATAAAACCAATCGTAATTAACTTGCCATTCAAAAGTTGGTTTTGTCAAGATGAGCGGGCCCTTCTAATTAAGAGACAGGTTGATTCACGCACACGTGGGCGTTTATTGGGGTGGTATTTGAATAACGCCCACGGGTTGATCTGCAGTGGCGCATATTATAACTATAGTTAGTATTGTCTCACGCGCATGCAAGCCATATCTAAATATACTATAATCGTTATTGAACGGTCGACAATACATGTATAGCGGGGTATACAACGAACTGGGACCACCGAGTGGTCCATTGCAATTGTACATCGATTGTTGTGCCGTTCAATAGCGAAGCACATGTAGTAGGTCTGGCCATAGATATTTACTCTAATGTCTATGGTCTGGCAAGCGAGGCTGAAGCGAGTAATATACGCAAATTATGCTAGGTTGTGTGACTTCAAAAGTGCTGAAGTTGCGGGGCTCTGCCCCAGACCGCCAGACCACATTGGGGGGGGGGGGGGGGGGGGGGGAGCGAAATTATCTCTCAATAAGTTATATGTGTACATGTAATTCAAAGCTGTGTACACAGTGTATTGATATACTTATTGGCAGACTTTGTGGCATAGAGGGTGGCTGCATGGGGAGGAGGGGGGGGGGGGGGGGGGCAGCTTGTGCTAGAAGCTTAAATTTGCCCTAAATTTTGTATTAGCATTCATAAATTTCAAAATTAAAAAAATTGATGATCATGGTGAAATTGTGTTTTATGGTTTGTGCTATAACATAATTTCTACAATCAGTTTTGGGTGTTTAAAAGGGCAGCTACAATTACATAAAATATACTTAACTTCCATTAACTTTGCTCTTTAGGTCATTCAAACTTGATTAGTTGTTTCTCGGGCAAACGTATAATTCAGTCGGTATAGATAGAGAGATAAATAATAATTAACACATACACACGTACTGCATGCACTGCTCAGTTCAATTCGTTGCCTCTTGACAACGTTGTTTGTCTTGAAAACGTTGTTTGTGCGTTTTGTCATCTGATTGACACATGAAGCATAGGAGACGTACAACAGCATACTACCTTTGCAGCTCCGCTATGCCTTCAGTTACAAATAAAAACTTCTGCTATACCTCAGCATTCTGCATTAATATTTCGAGTGCATTTGGCGGCTACTGCTGTGCTTGTGAGATGGTGATGACGTTTTTGACGTAGTGACAGTCATAAGTCTCAAGCAAAGCGATTGGAGCATCTGAAGGAACGGTGTGCGCTTAATGCACGGACGTATCGTCTGATGGGATTGCAACCGTTTCGCTACTAAATTCACTTCCATGCAACCTCTCCATCAGGGCGCCAACATTTGATGATGCTTCTCTTGCCAAATACACTACCGGACTCTATAAACTGCTACATTCAAATCAGCCGTATTTTTGGGGGGCAAAGGATGTACGTAAAATCTTTTGGGCGAGAAACAACTAATTGAGTTTGCGGAATGGCCTTAGTGGACAAGTGGTTAGTTGAGCCATTTGCAAAGGGGTCAGTTGAGCCTTACACTTTAACTGCGATCTTATATGGCATTAAAACAATGTTTTTTTACTTATCTAACAGAAATAGTGAGCTGGGCTTATTTGGCTATGCAGCAATCTCAGAGGCATTCTGTTTTTATTTGTAAAATGGAGTTGTGAATCATGTTAAAACACTTGCCAAGGACTCTCGTTGGAGAGGTGTGTCATGAATTACAATGTAATGTATGAATTTGCTTCAATCATAATTGGACAATACCTAGCAATTGAACAAGAGACGGGAAGGCCTAGGCCTACCCATGCTAGCATACGCACCAAAATTTGGCTTAAGACAGCATATGGCACCAACTGACCCACTTGGCTGGGTTAGTTGTGCAATTTGATTGTTAAAATAATGTTCCTTTTCTCATGTAAATCCCCGTAACCTTGTTCATGCTAATTCAAGTGCGAATAAATTAAATCCGTTTAGAAATATTGTCCAGAAACCTGATGCTTGCAACAGGATTGCATACATTTTCAATGAATTTTATAACTGGTTTGACCTTTTTTACTTACTAAACTACACAACACGATCTCTCTCAGTGTTGTACATTGTATGCCAAAATTTACACCAGTACAAATGGAAATGGCAGTTGGCATTTTGGTTGGTCTCTATTTTGTGCTGGTGGTGGTCACAGTATTGTACCATGTCACTGTGACCATACTCATGGTCTGCAATGTACATGAAAGAATAAAGATGAACATCAGAAACCTCATCCTTCAAACACAACCCCAGTCCCAACCGCTAGTGATGATTACGACACCAACCACTGCGCCACAGCATTTAGTATGCAGAGCTGTGCAGAGTCTGAATATCAACCATATGCAGATGAGTATTGTTGAAGTGTTCATATGCAGATGTCTGCATATGAACACTTCAATGATATCCATCTGCATATGGTTGGTATGCAGACTCTGCACAGCTCTGCATACTAAATGCTGTGGCGCAGTGAATGGAAATATAGCAACATCATAATGCTGATGTTTTGATCTTTCTAGGCAATTTGTCATTACAGGGTAGATATAGAACTGATGTAAATGATAAGATTTTGTTTTCAATTTGCACTTACATGTACTTTGCGAGGCTAAGCTGACATGGATGTCTTATATGTTGGGACGACGACAGACGAGAAACATAAATGGGGGGGGGGGGGGGGGGGGGGGGGGGGATTGCAAATGTTCACGCCAGAAACAAATCTTTCTATCGTACCGCACTACATGTATATGGGAGGTGAAACTACCATTTATTTCATTGCCAGAAGTATAAACGCGCATACGTCCTTTTTACGCATGCGCGTTTGTGGTGCCGTCATGTTGGACTAAAGATGGCTCTAGCTCACTCTGGTGTCATTTAAATCACGCTATCCACAATTAACGGGCCGGTACGTCAGCTACATGCAGCCAGATTCATGCGATGAGTAACTATAATACAAGGTCCATGCTGGTCTTCAACAAGCGATGGTTGGAAGGCTGTTAATGACATGCGCATTGACTACTTGTAATTATTTCACAGCTTAATATCCCGGCTTTGCTTTTAGCAGGAGTATAAATGTGGATCAAACCACTTCATCATCGTTCCATGCCGAACTTATCACAATAACATTCCATATAGCCCTGTTAATGTTTTATAATAATACTTTCCCACTTCTTTGCATAGCACAGAAAGTATTGTTATTGAACCGACAACTTTACTGCTGCTAAAAGCAAAGGAACATTCAGCTGTGAAACAGCATATTGTACGGTAAGGAGAGATACGTTTACTAATACGAACAAGATATACAGTGTACAATACAGGGTGCCCAGAAATGAACAGGGCAGGTTTAAATCGTTATAACTCGATGCCAATAAATGTTAATGAGCCAATTATATGGTTGTACACTGCAATGATCAGGCAACTAATAATAGCTCAAATTAAAATAATGTTATCTCATTGAAAAATGTTGATTAACATGAACTAATAATGTGCAACAACGTGCATTAAGATGATTTTTTTCAGTACACTTTCAAAACCAAAACTATAATGCTGATTACTTATTTCAATTGCTCCACTAAAAACTCTAATCAACAAATCAAACTTGATAACACTCACAAAATCAAGAGACTTTATTGAAGATTAATTAAGGTATTCAAGTATCGGTAATTGAGTTATGCTCTAATTAAGGAACAAATGTAATTGCCATTTATAAACAAAATTAAGAATTAGACATACTAAGCCATTAAACATAAAATGATACTTAACTTCAATAACTCAGCATTTAAATTGGTACGACCAATAAGCATTGGAGAAGTTTCCAGAAGAATAATATCAAAAACTGTCCTAGGACTACTGCGGCACGACATTATGAAGGCCACTGGCCCTTCCAGGTATGTGCTGGCCAAGAAAAATGGCTGCGAAGCTGCCATCCGTGCCGTGCGTCCGTTTTTTTTGCCCATGTTGATACTAAAGGGGCCATACTAGTTGATGCAACCAATGACTTCAATTTGATCAACAGAGAAGCAGCACTTCATAACATCATTATCATATGTCCTCCCCTTGTCAAGTGTTGTCCAATGCATACAAAGCACCTATTCGTTGTGTGATACAAGGGATTTTCTCCTCAGAAGGCACGACCTTGCTAGTGCAATGTATGCCCTTTCTGTGCGTCCTTTGATAGACCACCTTCAACAACTATGTACTGGGGTTAAGCAGATATGGTATGCGGACGACGTTGCAGAAACCTAAAGTTGCAGTGACTTGAGGGCTTGGTGAAATTTACTGCTTACAGTTGGAAAGAGATATGAATACTATCCTAATGCAGGCAAGACTCGTCTGATTGTAAAGGAGCTAATTTTTGACAAAGCAGAGCAGTTATTTGCTGGCACAAATGTGATCATCACTGTAGGAGGTCAGCGACATTTAGGAGCAGCAATAGGATCCAGCATATGCATCCAACAGTAAGTGAATGATAAGGTGCAGACATGGGCACAAGAAATCCATAGCTTAGCTGGATATAGCCACTTCCCAACCTCATG
>JABACO010000003.1:5734504-5739504 GCA_013339895.1 Ephydatia muelleri
CCTCTCCCTCTAACTCCCCTTCCCTTCCCCCTCCTCCTCTCCCCTCACTCCCTCCCTCCTTCTTAGCCCACTCAGTAGAGCTTGTGCTGCTAAATAGGGCGGAAACTTGGTTTTGATAGCGAATAGAGTGACATGTTGACAGACTTATAAACCAATGTGGGAACAGCATCCAACCACCACCATGCCTCAAACTATTGACTGCTCCAAATGTTGAGTGCTCCAGCCTAGACCAATCACTACATGTTCTATTACATGGAGGATATTGTATTGACCTGATACTCCATTGTGATCTGCAACTCATCCATGCTGTGCCAACTGGATAAATACATAAAATTAAAACCAGCAAAGTGAGTTGGGTAGATACATTTTTAGATAAGATGGTAAGTTTGACCATGGGGGGGGGGGGGGGGGGGTCACTCAATTAAGTCCCATTTCTTGATTTGCTGTTCATATCTGTCCAATCCTTTGAAGCTAAACTTGAGCAACTTGGAATATAGAACCCAATTTCAGAACTATGCAACTTCCCTACACTAAATTTACATTGTTTAAATCCCCCTTGTTGTGCATGTTGCACCAGTCCACTTAAACTATGAGAACCACAAATAAACATGAACTGCAATGACATCACCCACAAAGGAAAAATATCCAAATTTCAATGTAAGTACAATGCCGATTGTTATCTCTTTTAGATGCAAGTTATCTCATTTGATGTCACCAGATAAACTGAATAACAAGGCATCTGTATTACAATTGCCATTTTCCATGTGATAATCATGGCTTGTTTGCTGTCTGTTTGTGAGTTGATGCAAGTGCATGACAACAAACACCAAAGAGTTTGCCTGTGTATGCAAGTTTGTAAATGTTTTATTGTATACAAATCCTTTCTATTCTTTTGGGGATGTCAATCCTCTGTCAGTTGTTAGGCTACTTACTCTGCCATTTCAGCTTCACCTTTGGTACGACTTTGTGTGATTTTAGTTGCACAATAGAATGGTGAGCTGATGGGGCTCTAAAACCGATTATGTAAATCAGTGGTGTAGACATTTGATGAGCTGACCACTCACGTTGCAAGAAATGAAATAGCTTATATAAGTCATGGCACTTACCGGTGTTACATAGAGGCAATTTAGCGCAGGTTTGCTCTATTAGCTCTATAGCATGTCAATTAACAAATGTAGTAGCGCCAAAAAAAAAAAAAAAAAAAAAAGGCTGCACGTAAAATTTTGTGTGCAGCGCAACTAACTTGTGCGACCCTCTGGCTTGACTAATTTGGCACGTTCAAACCGGCAATCTCACAAAGGGTAGAATCATTTTGTTTACCTACGCAATATGGTATCTATTTGACCTTACAAGTCCGATATAAAAACTACGCCCACGTTGATTAAATAGTAGTAGACAATTACTAAGTACACTGGGCGGGGCTGGATTGGAGTTAATTAAAATTACACAAATTTTAAAACCTTGCTTCCGCTTTGAAAACACACACACACACACGCACACGCACACACACACACTACTGCTTACCATTAAGTACAGAGTACCCGTCACTCTCGCGTTCAGTTGTGGTCCCTTCAGCAGCCGTGGATCGCACAGCAGAACGTGCGTCGCTGGTCGATGCCAATGACAGAAGGACTATCACTAGTGCAGCCACACCCGAAGCAACCAAGTGTGCCATCATTCGGAATAAATATCTTTGAGCGGACATACAGTTTGTGTGTCTTTTTTATTTTTTATTTTATTTTTTTATTTGCACGTGTTCGCCTCATGGTGGCCCGCGCTTATGATTATCACATATCTGAACATGATATCGAGCACAGCACTGGTGGATTCAATGTACACTTGTACTTGAGTGCAAACGCTGTGTGTGTGTGTGTGTGTGTGTGTGTGTGTGTGTGTGTGTGTGTGTGTGTGTGTGTGTGCGTGTGTGTTTGTGTGTGTATGTGTGCGTGTTTGTGTGTGTGTGTGTGTGGTGTGTGCGTGTGTGTTTGTGTGTGTATGTGTGCGTGTGTGTGCGTGTGTGTGTGTGTGTGTGTGTGTGTGTGTGTGTGTGTGTATTCATGGCATGCAGACCCTTAAAATTACTCAGGATGAGTAAAATGCCTTTCATTAATGAATACATCATTTTGCTTAGATAATTAGAGAGTATATTTGTGACGTTATGCGGGGGGAGGGGGGGGGATAGTTGTAATGAGCATATCCGCAGCACAGTTTAGATAATACTCTCCTTTACACACACACACACACACAACATACACACACACACACACACACACACACACACACACACACACACATACACACACACACACACGCACACACACACGCTAGTCTCGTACCCAGACCCACCATGACGTAAGTGTTTATCGCTTACAGTATAAACACTACGACAGGTGGGTCTGGGAATATCGTCGAACATTTTTGTTCCAGCGTCCCTGATTTTTGACGACGGAAGTTTACATCTAATTTAGATTTACGTAATATCCGTGCTCACACAAATTAATTTGCAACCACTCAACTTTTACGATGAACCACTGCAAAGTATGCTCAACCCCTGTTATGCAACGAAAGAACAGAAAGAAGCTTGGAGTGCTGTCGACGAATTGCTGCATCAACAAATTGGTGGATCTAGCTACGCAGTCGGGTTGGGACCATGAAGATGCGCGAAAAAAATTTGCGGTCCAAGGCTATGTGTGTTTGACGTGTTATCGTACTGTTGATAAGTGTTCATCTTTGGAGAGTTTACTTCAAACACAGACACACAGACAACATTGGTCCTTGTACAATCACCATCCTTGGCGCCTAGGCACCTGCTCGCTTTGTCTGATCTAGTTGTGATATCACTCTTATGACAGCTGTCACATTATCAGCAGTGCTAACATGTGGGGTGCTGAATACTTTAGCAGCTGTCCCTACATAATCACTTCTCACACAAAGGGGATGAATGATAGTTGGACAGGAAAGCTTTACATTTACAATCAGTGCACTCACAGTTCTTTCACAACATGCACAACCCATAACTTGTGCTGTTGAACAGACAAAGTAAGAGCATAATAATAGAATGCCTGCACATCTGTTGTTGAACACTACTTCTTCATTTCTTTTGAGGTAGTTCTAATGCTGAGGTCAGATTTGTTTACATAAATTACTGCACTAGATGCCTGACCATTTCACCCAGCTCTACCACATCGGCAGAAGGCCTCCAGTGAATAACCTGGTTGACACCTGCACAATCTATCCCCATACCAAATGCAATAGTGCATACTACTATGCGATAAGAGGCAGTTGCACAGGAGAATGATTTTACAATGCTTTCCTGAATCTCCTTTTGGGTGACACTAGTGTACATGTCCACTAGTCTGAATTTGGACATATTATAGGCCATGCAGATATCGGCTAGTAAATTCATGCATCAGAGTGGAGAGGTAACAGTCATATATTGATGCACAGACTTCACATCGCCGACAGAAGATGATAACTCGGGGCATTTTGGTTCATTACATAACTTAGCAGCAAGTGGGGCAAACGTTTCCTCTACAATTCCTCTTTCTTTCGAATTCACCCAGTAGGACATATTGGCCTTGTCTGGGACATGGCAATGATGACAGGATCTTTCATTCCTAGAATGCAATGTATTTTCTTCCTAGTTGTGACTGTGGCGAGAGTAAAGGTGAAACAACGACAACAATGGTGCCTTCGCTGCCGCGTAAGTGGTCAAATGCAAACGGTAGAACAGCATAAATAAGGGACTTTCCACTTCCAGTAGCCAGACTAACAAAGACGTCATTCCCTTGCAAGAATTTCTTTGCAGCGTGCAATTGTTGCTCTCGAAGATCATGGTATCCTAATCTACGGGCAGCATGCAATATTGACTCCTCTATCGGGCCTTCATCCGACATCGCAAATGCAAATTGCGTTTGAGTATTAGTTTATATCATATACCAAGCACATTACGCACATTACGTAAATCTAAATTTAGACGTAAACTTCCGTCTTCAAAAATCAGGGACGCTGGAACAAAAATGTTCGACGATATTCCCAGACCCACCTGTCGTAGTGTTTATACTGTAAGCGATAAACACTTACGTCATGGTGGGTCTGGGTACGAGACTACACACACGCACACACACAGCACATACATACACACATATAAACACACATATATATACACATGTGTATGGACCTAAGTACACACATAACATGCATATACACACACGCACATACACGTACATATAGACGCATTAGTGCTCAATAAAGTCTTCATGCATAGCATATCCGATATAAATGAACGGAAACAGCGCTTAGAGACGACAGCCTATTAATGCTGCAACGCTTATTTATTAATTACTTCTGAAGCCTATCAAATGCGACCTCGCCTTTGATTTCACTGAGGTAATCAATAAGTCACGAAATTCAATTTTAAGAGTAGCTCACGTGTACGATAACATGTACTTTATACGCTGTGTTTTGTTTGGACGTAAAGGCAACAAAACCTTAGCGTCGAAAACCTGGTTAATGGAAATACATATATATAGCTGACGCTTATCCAATACTGCGAAATCTTTGTGGTCAAGTGGAAGAGAAAGAAACTTCTTTGCGTTGTCGTTTTTTTTTGTTTTTTTTTTGTTTGTTGTTGATACTTGCTCTACTTCTGATGCAATCAGCGGAGTTCTTACTTTGTGCCACGTTGATGGCGGGATTGTTTGTGACAAAACCTGCGACGGCGCTCGACTGCCCATCGGGCGAGTTTCTCGACGCAACGACAGGAGTTTGCGAACCGTGCACGGCGTGTGGCGGGGATCTCTCGACCTGCCAACCCCAGGAAGGAGCCGTCTGCGGCTGTCCCGCTGGCCAGTACCTCGTCTCCCCCACGTCCGTCCTGTGCGACAACTGCACTGCCTGTTCCCCGGGCGCTCGGATCGTAGCCCCAGCGTGCGCGGACGGAGACGGCCGCTGCGTCGGATTGAGTAGCTACGGTTGCCTGGAGTCGCTCGAGTTCTTCA
>JABACO010000003.1:5744504-5786578 GCA_013339895.1 Ephydatia muelleri
AATGGTTAAAACCATGGCTGACCAAAGTTAAAACAATGGCTGACCAAATGGCTAACCAAAAGTGCCACTGCTCAGAAATTTTGACCGACCAATTGTCAATCCTTACTTTGATCTCTGGTGTGGATAGACATACCTCCATCTCTTACCAAGAGATGCAGCCACACACGCATGCAAATGCACACATCCAAACATACAAAACACAAACACTCACACATATGCACACACACACACATGCAAATGCACATAGCACACACACACACACACACACAAAACACAAACACTCACATATATGCACACACACACACACATGCAAATGCACATAGCACACACACACACACACAAAACACAAACACTCACATATATGCACACACACACACACATGCAAATGCACATAGCACACACACACAGATACACTTACACATACACACACACACACGCACGTACACACACATACACATACACATACACACACACACACACACACACACACAAACACACACGAGGCAATGGAATACCCAGTAAACAGCAGCTACTGGTTACACCCAACAAAAGTAATTAATACAACAACCACATGATTAAATCTCCCACCATATCAACCGTCCCCCCCCCCCACCACATACCCACACCCTAACACGAAGGTGACTCAAATCCACAGAGCTTCCCTTTGCTGGACCTGAAAGGACGGGATTTGTTGTATCAGCCTCAGCCTATATGGGTAGCGTGTTGTGTAAACAATGAGCTCCCAGGGCTCCACTCGGCACGACTGGCATGCCTTCCTGTTGGCTACTATCAGAGGTGTTATATTGCTCTGGCTTCTCCTATTAATCATTTTTATTGTTGGAGGCACAACTTGTATGTAGACAACACACACTAATACGCACACACGTACACATACGCATACACATACGCATACACACACACACATACACACATGCATATACGCACACACACACATACATACACACGCACGCATGCATATACGCACGCACACACACATACACTGTACGCATCAACTTAGAGAAACGCTGTGCACGTAGCCTCTAAATGCACACATGTGCACAAGCACACGCACAAATTAATATGTGTACATATGTACATGGTTTATGCACACACACATCATGTTACACACACATAAATGTACACACACAGTCCCATAGAGAAAAAGCACACACGCATGCAGTCCTAGAGAACAAACACACACAGACAGTCCCAAAAAAACACACATACACTCACACAAAGTCCCATAGAGAACAAACACATCCACACACACACACACACACACACACACACACACACACACACACACACACACACACACACACACACACACACACACACACACACACACACACACACACACACACACACACACACAGTGGCAATGTGCTCAATGCTGCTTGACCTGTAGGCGTGTTTGTTACCTGTACCTGTGGGATTATACTTCACCTCCAGAGCCACCTCCTCATGGAGAGGAGCTCCCTGGATAAGGGAAATACAGTCGACACATGCAAACAAATGTGTGTGTTAAATATGTGTGCATGTGTGTGGTGTGTGTGTGTACATGCTGTATTGTGTGTATGTGTATGCAAATGTGTGTGCATGTGTGTGTATGTGTATGCAAATGTGTATGTGTGTGTATATATGTGTGTGTATGTGTGTGCATGTATGTATGTGTGTATGTATGTGTGTGTATGTGTGTGTATATGTGTGTGTGTGTATGTGTGTGCATGTATGTGTGTGTGTATGTGTGTGTATAGGCATTGCAAAGGGACCACACGTACCTTCATTAGTTCTTTCACTTCAAAGCTTGCCATATTGGCTGTGAGCACAAAAAGAAAAGGAACATGTACACAGTTCCTCTTCCATCACCCCCACCTCTCCCCCATCTTTGATACAGATAGGGTTACATGCACACACTATGCACATCCACACACACACACACACAAACTCACACAAAAAAACACACACAAACACACACATACAAACACACACAAACACAAACACACACACAAACACACACACACACACACACACACAGAGGAACACTTGCTGTGGACTATCACAACTAATCAAGATATGGTTATAAAGAAGCCTTAGCAATGCAATTTTGCTAACAATCCCAATGATCTACATTAATGGTGCACATGTTGTATTAACAAGGCAAAATTGTTCAGAGGAATAATAAGGCAGGGGGGGGGCATAGGGCAGCCTCTAGTATGGGGATGTGGCAGGGGGGCATAGGGCAGTCTCTAGCATGGGCATGTGGCAGGGGGGCATAGGGCAGCCTCTAGTATGGGGATGTGGCAGGGGGGCGTAGGGCAGCCTCTAGCATGGGCATGTGGCAGGGGGGCGTAGGGCAGCCTCTAGTATGGGCTGTGGCAAGGGGCAGCCTCTAGTATGGGCATGTGGCAAGGGGCAGCCTCTAGCATGGGCATGTGGCAGGGGGCAGCCTCTAGCATGGGCATGTGGCAGGGGGCAGCCTCTAGCATGGGCATGTGGCAGGGGGCAGCCTCTAGCATGGGCATGTGGCAGGGGGCAGCCTCTAGTATGGGCTGTGGCAAGGGGCAGCCTCTAGTATGGGCATGTGGCAGGGGGCAGCCTCTAGCATGGGCATGTGGCAGGGGGCAGCCTCTAGCATGGGCATGTGGCAGGGGGCAGCCTCTAGCATGGGCATGTGGCAGGGGGCATACCATACACTACAAATGAGAATGTTGGTAGAAAAGACAGCAGAAAGACAGGAGAGGGAGAGGAGGTAAGCCATTATAATCAGGAGGTCAGCGCAGTGATTGGTTGAAGTCAGAGAAAGGGATGTGGGGGGTGGAGGGAGGAGGTAATGAGGAGAAGAGGAGGAGAGGGACAGGGGAAGAGGAGGAGATGGAGGAGATGAGATGAGGAGGTTCCTAACACAAACAACACTGACCTCAGGAGACAGCTACAGTAGACACAGTCCAATCATAACTCTTTGTATTCACTGTTTAACAACTGGCTCAGATTAATAAGGGATTGCGGCTACTCAATAACATTCCAAGGGCCAAGCAATAGAAATACTCTATATTTAATGCAGACTGGATTACAACAAATATTTAAAGTAGGTAAGGAAATATCACCAGCATGGCTAGCAAATTAATGTGGGCTAGCCAAACTGACTCCTGAGGTTTACATCCACCCCCCACATGTGGTCATCCCAAATGAAACCCACCACCACACACACAATGCCTCACCTGTGCTAACTCCATTCACCTCGACTATCTGGTCCCCAGCCACAAGTCCTCCCACCTGATGGGCGGGGCTACCGGGTGCTGTGTCCTTCACGAACACGCCCGTCGAGCTCCTCCCAACCAGCTCTAGGCCAAGGTCAGAGGTCGTCTTCAGAAGCATAACGACTCGCTCTGATCTGTTGCCTAGCGACTATACAAGAAGAATAACAACGGAGATACGT
The DNA here is from genome assembly GCA_013339895.1 of Ephydatia muelleri. NCBI lineage: Eukaryota > Metazoa > Porifera > Demospongiae > Spongillida > Spongillidae > Ephydatia > Ephydatia muelleri. The sequence continues at coordinate 5,747,944 of JABACO010000003.1, forward strand.
AATATGAAGCGTGCTGCTTGCATGCAATGGAAAGTTGACACCTGATTGGTATGGTATGGTATGGCAGATAGCAGCCATTGAGTCACGAGCATCTCCACGTGTACACATAGCAACACTTGATAAACGTTTAGACTTCCAGATATGCACACACACATGCACACTCACACATAACAAATAGGATATACACATACATACACACATACACACATACAAACACAAATACATTCACAGACATACATTTACACACACATGTACACACACATGCTACACTATCAATACAAATATACACATATGCACATGATACACACACACATACATGCAAATTCACACACACAAATACACGCACAAAAATACACGCAAACAAATACACGCACACAAATACACACAAACAAATACACGCACACAAATACACGCACATAACATAACACACACATGTCAACATACACTGTACCGTCTTTATCTTGCTGCGATTGTTCGTGTCTCTCCAGGAGAATGGCATCTCTGATGAGGCTACATCAATCTCTTCCTGAGCTTCTCTGTGGCTCACAGCCAGTGAGGGATCACCCCTTGGAAGAGACGAGCAACCGTCATCAATGGGTGGCGACGAACAACAGACCAAGTGATCCTGAGGAACCAATGCCACCACTGACGGGAGACCAGGGGTCCCTCAAGTCTGCAGGCAACAGCGGGCTTTCAGGATTGGCAGGCAATGGGAGGTCATTTCCCCTGATGGGAGACCAGGGGTCACCACCATTGACGAGCAATGAGGGGCCATCAGGATCGGCAGGCATCAAGGGGTCACAGCCATCCACTGGAGATGACCGAAGGTTAGAATCGGCTCGTGACGACGATGGATCGGTACCGTTGGCTGCTTGTAGCGGCAACGACGATGGAGAACTACTACCATCGTCTTGCTGTCCCGTGTCGGCCGATGAGACGAGCTGTGCGTTGACTGGTCCCTCGTGTCTTAGGGGAGGGTCTCCCACCAATGGCGGGTAGCTACCGGGCAATGCAGCGTCCCTTCTCGCGGCCACCAACAAAGAACCTGTGAGAGGTGTGCTTCTTGTAGCCTGCAACGACCGCCCCTCATCGAAAGATGGCCGCAGAACGACTGATGACGCAACATCTGCTAGGTGCCCGAGGGCATCCCGCGATGGATCACCTTTAGAAAATGGCTCCGCCCACTTGGTGACAGGTTCCACTTTCTTGGCTACGTCCTTGGTTAGGGGCCACGTCTCCTCTTCGTGAGACACTGTAACAAAGAGAGACACAATGGACTTGAGACGAGTCATGCAATGCCAGTTATGATGTAGTAGGAAGTGGCCACACCTAGATATCAGACATTAATAGATGCAGTTGTTAAACAAGGAATGTGGGTTATTCCTATAAGTTGTCAATAGAATGATTTTGAAAACCATTGGCACCTAAGTACAACTCATTACCAAAATTACATCAAGCAATCCAAGGAAATGGTCACATGTGTGTGTGTGTGTGTGTGTGTGTGTGTGTGTGTGTGTGTGTGTGTGTGTGGTGTGTGTGTGGTGTGTATGTGTGTGTGTTGTGCATACATGTAGACATGCTACATGCTGTGTTGGTATGTGCATGTAAGCAAAAGTTGTCCCAATTAACAAATCCAAGCTATGTGGGTTTCCCTATAAGGTGTACATGGAATGACTCATTGCTGGTCTAAGTGTCTAAGTGGACACCACTCCACATGAAAGTAGACTCATTACTGACATTACAAGCAATCCAGTTTTAGTAGGTGTGTGTGTGTGTATGTGTGAGTGTGCACACATGTAGACATGCTGTGTATGTGTGCAGGGGGTATGCAAGGGTATGCAAGGGTATGCAAGGGTATGCAAGGGTGGATCACAATTGGTGAGGTATTTCGAGTTCTACGTGCTTCGCCAATGTCCGTGCAAAATCTTTGCATGACGCCCTAACTCACAGACACTTCTCCTTACATAACAGGTCACCAATTCGCAACAGCTTTACACAATCGCACAAATCAAAACATACCAGCAACACAACACAACAGATAGACCACATGCAAAAAACAAATGTGATCCTGCCCTGATGATGACATAATTCTTAGAACACCCAATAACACGCAAGGTGATGATTAACTCCAGTTCAGGGTACCACCAACCCACATCAGCACGAACACCTCCCAATGGAGGCAAAGACCTCATCCCACATTCTAGGAAAAGCTGACTCCATTAGGCTTTCAAGGAGGGTCATAAAACCTTTGTCTCCCAGCTCATTGTGCACTTTGCATGTTCTAATGCTGATTTCCTTCTCCTGAAAAGTGTTGAAACCCAGCTAACCCTTTAGGGGGCACAGAGGCCATGCCAATAGGCCACAGAGAAGAACATGAAACTCAAGAGCAATGTGGAGGTCAATGAACAGGTGATGCTGATGAGTGGTCAGATGTCACACACACACACACACACACACACACACACACACACACACACACACACACACACACACACACACACACACACACACACACACACACACACACACACATACACACACACAAACACACACACATACACACACAAACACACACACACACAAACACACACACATACACACACAAACACACACACACACAAACACACACACATACACACACACAAAAACACACACACATACACACACACAAACACACACACACATACACACACACACACAAACACACACACATACACACACACATACACACACACACACACACACACACACACACACACACACACACACACACACACACGCACACACATGATGTCAGGGTTGCTAAGTGCAATGTACACAGGGTCACTTAAAACTTAACAGAATCTCTGCCAAGGACTTCCAGTAAGAATGCCCAGAGTCTAAGGCGACAGTGCACACAGGAGGACTAGTCTCAGGCTATTTAGGCTCACCAAACCACGGTGAGAGATGATTTTGATGGGCCACAACAAGTGATAGGAGTGTTTCAGCAGATCTAAACACAGCCACATTCTACAAACCACAGTATCATACTTCTGCACTTCTAAATTAGGGCATTAAGACCTCGCACACCCTCCTCTCCCTCCCCACAACACCCTCCCTCTCTCTCCCTCTCCCTCCCTCTCTCTCTCCCCTCTCTCTCCCCTCCTCTCTCTCCCTCCTCTCTCGTCCCTCCACACAACACCCTCCCTCTCCTCCCCACACACAACCCTCCTCTCCTCCCCAACAACCTCCCTCCTCCCCACAACCCTCTCTCCCTCCCTCTCCTCCCCACACACACCTACCCTCCCTCCCTCCCCACAACACCCTCCCTCTCCCTCCCCACAACACCCCCTCTCCCTCCCCACAACACCCTCCCTCTCCCTCCCCACAACACCCTCCCTCTCCCTCCCCACAACACCCTCCCTCTCCCTCCCCACAACACCCTCCCTCTCCCTCCCCAACACCCTCCCCTCTCCTCCCCACAACACCCTCCCCTCTCCTCCCCACAACACCCTTCCTCTCCCCCCTCTCCTCCCCACAACACCTACCCCTCCCTCTCCTCCCCACAACACCCTCCCTCTCCCCTCCCCACAACACCCTTCCTCTCCCTCTCCCTCCCTCTCCCCACAATGCCCTCCCCCTCTCCTCCCCACAACACCCTCCCTCTCCTCCCCCAACACCCTCCCTCTCCTCCCCACAACACCCTCCCTCTCCTCCCCACAAACCCTCCCTCTCCTCCCCACAAACACCTCCCTCTCCTCCCACAACACCCTCCCTCTCCTCCCCACAACACCCTCCCTCTCCTCCCCACAACACCCTCCCCTCCTCCCCACAACACCCTCCCTCTCCTCCCCACAACACCCTCCCTCTCCTCCCCACAACACCCTCCCTCTCCTCCCCACAACACCCTCCCTCTCCCTCACCACAACAGTTGTGTACACTTCTAGCATCATTGAGTGATGCCTTATAAGAACACACATACAGTGTACAGATGACTATTGATCAACAGACTTTTAAATAAATCGCATTTAGGTCATTCACCTTTCGTTTGGAGCTCCGTTTGTGCTTCCCCACCAATCGACTTGTCTCCTACAGGTCCACCAATAGTTACATCATCAGGTGCCACGCCCACTCTACCAATAGTTACATTGTCAGGAGCAAACCCCACCCCACCAATAGTTACATCATCAGGTGCCACGCCCACTCCTCCCTTGGGTAAAATCTCGTGCTCCACAGCACAACTTGAAGCTTGTCCTCCTGCATGCTTTCCTTCCTTCACTCTCACACACTTGTTGGCGCTGCACATCTGTGGAGGTCTGCTGTCCCTACCGCCAAGGAGGGGGCGTGGCACCGGGGCCTTTGGGATGGGTGCCGAGGGAACAAGTCTGCAACTGGACTGGGGAAGAGAAGCGGGAGGTGGTGGTGGTGGGGGAGGAGAAGAAATCCTTGTAGGTGGTTTAGGAGGAAGCTGTGAAGAGAAAAGAAGCATAGTTATAACTAACAATAAGCCATGAAGCACCTCAAATAGCAGTTCATACAATGGCATGCTTTTTCTCCAATAGGAGAACACCATAGTTATGGTGCATGGTAAATGTTTGTGTGTGGTGCAGATATGAGAGGTGTGCTCCCCACCCATTTTGGTAGAACTATTAGCTCAATGCAGTGAGGGCTATGAATCCCACTGCACTGATTTCAAGTTACCACATCCTGCTTGTTTGTGCACACACACACACACAGCTGCTGTTGTTATTGTAGCTACAGGTACCTCTACACCCCTCTGGATGGAGGTACACTGATGGATGGAGGTACACTGATGTATGGGGGTACACGTGGATGGAGGTACACTGATGTATGGATGGGTACAACTGATGGATGGAGGTGATGGATGGAGGTACAACTGATGGATGGAGGTGATGGATGGAGGTACACTGATGGATGGAGGTACACTGATGGATGGAGGTACACTGATGGATGGAGGTACACTGATGGATGGAGGTACACTGATGGATGGATGGCGGTACACCTGATGGATGGAGGTGATGGATGAGGTACACTGATGGATGGAGGTACACTGATGGATGTGAGGATAGCAGCGGATGGATGGATGGAGGTACACTTGATGGATGGGAGGGCGGTACACTGATGGATGGAGGGAGGTACAACTGATGGATGGATGGAGGTACACTGATGGATGGAGGTACACTGATGGATGGAGGTACACTGATGGATGGAGGTACACTGATGGATGATGGAGGTACACTGAGGGATGGAGGTGAATGGATGGAGTAACAACTGATGGAATGGAGGTACACTGATGTATGGAGGTACACTGATGGATTGAGGTACACTGATGGATGGAGGTACACTGATGGATGGAGGTAACACGATGGATGGATGGAGTATGGAGGTACACTGATGGATGGAGGTACACTGATGGATGGAGGTACACTGATGGATGGAGGTACACTGATGGATGGATGGAGGTACACTGATGGATGGAGGTACACTGATGGATGGAGGTACACTGATGGATGGAGGTACACTGATGGATAGAGGTACACTGATGGATGGAGGTACACTGATGGATGGAGGTACACTGATGGATGGAGGTGATGGATGGAGGTACACTGATGGATGGATGGAGGTACACTGATGGATGGAGGGACTTGGATAGATGAAGGGCAGGTACATGTGCTCATCTGCTCATAGACAAAGCAATACATAGTGTGTACCCAACTTCTAAATGAATTTGATGTTATCTCAGTCCAACCTCTGAAGTGATGCTATATTTTAGTGTACTTTAAAATAATAAACTGGGGCGCTTCATGCAGAAAGTTAATACGTTCCTGCTACTGAAGAGAAATTTGAACCTCAATATAGGTTTCATAAAATGAATGGTAATTTAAACAACATCACTAGAAATCAAAACACCAGTATTTCAAGTCATCATTTTTATTTAGATAACCTTCCAATTCAAGTTAATAACTTCCACTTCTCACCTAGTGTTAGTATCAAAGTAATAGGATTTTAATTAATGTAGTATTTATTACATGTTAAAAATTAATGCAAACACATCTGATTGATTGTGACTCATCCCCCAACAAGGTCAAGCACAACACAACCTTTAATATTTAGTTAAAAGAAAAATCCCTCATTATTAAAAACCAAAGAAGATAAACAACTCAACCTGCCCACTTTACAATACCTTTGCCGGAAGGAGCTCCTCATCCAGGAAGCCGCTGAATGGAAGCTGTCTGTTCGGCAGCTGCTGTCCGACTGGTCTTGAGGTAACGGCCATGCTCTGAACAGCCCTGTTGAGGGATACACCACCGACCACACCTGCCCTCCCTGAGAGTAGTGCCCCCTCCCCCCCCCTCCTTCCAAGGCCTCGCCAAAGATGCCCCGCCCCCTAATAGCGGGTCGGATCTTGCCGAGGGGAGTGGCTTCCCCGCGGACACCTGCCCCTCCCCCATGGCTCCGTGATCGGTGGCAACGGTCTTGGTGGTCTCGATGGCCGACACGGCGGTATGGCCGGGTGGGGACGCTCTAGGATGAGGTCCAGCAGCTCCTCCCACGTAAAGCTGTGAGAGTGATACCAAGATTTAAAGCTGGACACCTTTCTTAGTATGACCCCAAAAATTGACCTGTGACTGCAGTTATTTTTGGAATCAGTATATGGGATTGTTTCCGGGGGGGGGGGGGGGGGGGGGGGGGGAAGGGGGGGGGGGAGGGGGGGGGGGGGGGGCCTAGGGCATACATTATAAAACTTCCAATACGCGCGATAGAAATGTAACACATACGTTGAAACGAACAGCTAATTACAAATTCAGAGCCTTACAACTCCATGACAGATTCTCCGATCCAACACAACAGACTTCTAGATTATTGATAGATTTGAAATGTGTTATAGGTCCCTTTTCACAGAAATGATCCCACATGATGATTGCAATGATAATTATACATACATACATAGCAGCCTAACTCTGCAGCCAGAGTTGCACAATGACTGTACGGTGGTGATGCAGTGTGATGCACGCAACACGCTCCCTTACGTCATTGGTATGATGATGATGACATCTGGCTTTGGTCATCGCGCAAAAGAGCGGGCTGTTCATGATATCCACAACGACCTGAATGGGGAGCACCTGAGCGTCGCCCGTGAGGTCCCTCGCCTGTCGCAGTATCGAATCCAATACTTCGAGGGCGCGTTCCACGTCTACGTGATAGCCGAGTACAGTACGACAGTTTAATTCGCAAATGATAATGATGGACCCCACTAGTTCAAGCATATACGCTAGAGGTTGCGAGTGACAGACGTTGCCAACACAAAACGCACACATACAAACACATATACAAACCTGCATCTGACATAGCGCTGATGATCTAAATACACAGGCGCATATTACTTCAAACAAAGAAAATATTTAAACAATGGCCACGCCCACCAAGCCAGTCGAAAAGCCTGCGTGTTTGCTGGTATGCAGCTCCCACTCCAAAGGTAGGCTCTATCACCGAGCCACACCAGCAACTGCATCGTAATCGTCCATCCATACGTCTGCTCTCGTCGTGTTGGCATGAACTTTCGCAGGGGTCTCCGCGCACTCCTTTATAACCGCCTACACGAGCGCATCCGCAAACTTCAACGTCTTCATTGCCACTCCGGAGGTACGCTGGCTGCTTCAGTCGGATATTGTGTGGTGCATGCATGCTTGATATAGGTGTGTGTGGTGCGTATGTGTGTGTGTATGTTGTGTATGGTGTGTGTGTGTGTGTGTGTGTGTGTGTGTGTGTGTGTGTGTGTGTGTGTGTGCGTGCGCTTGGGTGTGTAAGGGTACGCATGTCATTATGATTATGGATTGCACTCAGCATTCGATTATGTGGCTCAACTAATTTAATCGAGTCCCCAGTCTATTAACTTGAGGATCCAACCATTACCTCATGTCTTTACTCCTTCCCAGCCCTTTCCACCATCTTCACTCTTCCCCAGCCCTTTCCACCATCTTCACTCTTCCCCGGCCTTTTCACCACCTTCAGCCTTTTCACCATTTTCACTCCTCCCCAGCCTTTTCATCATCATCACTCCTCTCCAGCTCATTCCACCATCTTTACTCCTCCCCAGCCCTTTCCATATCATCACTCCTCCCCAGCCCTTTCCACCATTATCTCCTGTCCTCCTCCCCAGCCCTTTTCACCATTGCGCTGCCCCCCCCCCCCCCCTTCCAACCTTAACTGGCTGTTGTCCCTTCTCAGGGCAAGACAATGGAATTTGTCGATCTGGATGATGGGAGCAGACAGTGGCTTACCCAGTTCAAAGCCAAACCCATCGCCACGCCCACAAACCTTGATTCCATCGATGGTTAGTTTGTCACATGTGAGGGTTTGAGGGGGAGGGGGGGGTCTGGTGGTTAGGGTTTAGTATATGCTGTAGTACACACTGAGTACCCTACGTGTTCATGTGTCAAAACGTGGTGAATATTTTATTTCTCATTAAGTGGGAAAATTATATTCACGTTCATCTAGGCAGGAATGTTGATTTGTATCCTTTCCTTACCAGATTGGGCAGTGGTCATGGAGGCTAGGTGTGTTCGCGCACACATACTTCGTGGGGCAGGGTAAAACAATAGCTTAAGTATTTTTATAAAGGATGTTGCACTCTGTTGCGTCTGCTTTATGTCTTATCTTGATACAGGTTCAAAATTCATAGCCCTGGTGATTCCTAGTTGTCCAGGAGCTCTCTTTGATCTGGCAACCAATCGCCAGCTTGCTTCCATTCTGTACCAGTTTGTCAGGGAGAAGAGTAAGTCACCAATGTGTTCTATCGTGCTTAATAAATCATGTTTTGTTAGAGCCACTGTGTGCTGTAGGGTTTGGGGTGGCTGGTCTGTTCAGTGCAGTGGACAAGCAGAGTCAGCAGTGGGCCTTCAAGGACTACAGCATGACAGCAGTGAGTGTTGCCTCTATTGGGTTGGAGCAATGGGGGAGGGTCATATGATATCTGTAATTTTCTTCATGTCCAAGTGCTAGCAGGTCACCATGTGAAGTTTAGTCTTGATATATATATGTAATTTCATTTTCTGCATTACAGTTGTTTTCGTTAGCGGGCATGTATTTGGGGTTACGGAGTCCATTTTAAATTCACGCTCTTCCCCACCCCTCCAGTATATGTTCATATGGGACTGGCCAATCAGGCCAACCCACAAAATCATGCAGTTTGGGTGGTAGATGACTCCGGTGCTATATGCAGTAACCCTAATTAATGCACCACTGATCATGAGGGTGTGGATTAAGACTGCACCATACTATTTTAACTCTTTCGCGGGCAAAGCCAATTATTACGGTACACATGTTGTGCAAAAAAAAATAAAAGTGTTGTGCGTTGCAGGTAAACGTAGTTAACAAACAACTTACACTATATGACCATGAGGAAAAAACTGATCAATATGTTGTTGACTGCAAAGTGTTAACTGTTTAGATAAACAGAGTGGCTTTAGTGCGTTCTGTTGCCCGTGAAAGAGTTAAGGATTACTACTGAAGCAAAGATTATTTTGTGTACAGACTGTCTGAGCTGCTCTTTACTAAAACATTGCACAGCACTACAACATGAACACACAACATAGAAAACAACAAACGTATAGATGGACACACATTGGTGCACACATTGATTTTATAACCCTTAAATTACAGCCATCTTTGATGGACGTTGCCAAGCGGGAGGACTTTGGCAGCCTACCCATCATGCCTGCAGACCATATAAGGAAGCTTGGAGCCACATACAGCAGTAAGCACACACAAATCTCTAACTTTACCTTATATGGAGAACATGCTTGTATGGGATCTTATGTGTTCATAACTTTGTATGGGTAGCGACATCAGTATGTAGTATTTTATGTCTTTCTGTATTCTGCCCGATTGCACATAGATACATGTACACCACACTAATGCACATACGACTTAACCCACACACTTGCATGTCCTCATCCAGTTACCGTTTTCACTGTATTACATCATAATCACACACACACACACACACGCACACACACATACACACACACACATGCACGCGCGCACGCACGCGCGCACACACACACACATACACACACACACACACACACACACACACACACACACACACACACACACACACACACACACACACACACCATTGTCACCTCATGACCCATTGCTCTGCCAGGCAGCTCTCTAGGGGGGACCCATGTGGTGGTTGATGACCATCTGGTCACGGGGCAAGACTCTGTGTCCACCATTCCAGTGATACAGAACCTGTTTGTTGTTTTCAGGTAAGAGTGGCTCTTAATAGTTAGGTGTGGGCTCATCTTTCAGGTAAGGATCCGATGTTGGTTCTTTGCAACTGTGTTAATAAATAAAGCACTCTGCCTGAATTTTATTTTTTGGAGGGGGTGGGGGGAGGGATATCCTGTGGCCTCTTTGTATTGTCTATCCATGACTCCCCCCCCCCCCCCTTTCTCCCCACCTTACATAACTGCTCTTACTGAGAAGATAAACAGTACATTGCTGTACAGATACATTTCAATAACTTGTTGGCTCTTTTTGGGATCTTCAAAAAAAACCACCCCCATCTCCACCCCATCCCCACCCCCACTCCATCCCCATCTCTCATTAGGCATAGTCTCTCCTGGCAGTGTTTTTCCAACAGTTTGTGTGTGCAAAATGTAATTCCTCTTTATGTGAGCAGTGCATGAGAGCTGGGTAGTCACATTATTAATCCCTTGTTATTAACTCTATCGTGGGCAACAGCGCAATATTGCGCCGCAGCTGCTATAAAGAAGCCGCTTTTTATCTACCATTATAATGTTTTTGGAGTCAATAACATATTGTTCAGAGGAAATATTATTTGGTCGTCAAATTCACAGAAAGTTGTTTACAAAGAAAGTTATCCCAAAATGCTTATTCCTTGCAATGCCTATGCACTAATTTAATTTATACTAATTTAAACTTCATGATCACCAGCTTCAGTTAACCTAAGCTGGTGATCATCATGAAGAACTTAAATTAGCATTATTTCAAGGCAATTATTGCGAACCTTTCCTCTGAACAATGTGTTGTTGGCTCCAAAATCATTATAATGGTTAGATAAGAAGTGCCTTCTTTATAGCAGCTGCAGAGCAATTGAGCTGTTGGCGGTGAGAGGGTTATCCCTTGAGGTTAATATCTGGTAATTTGAACGTGACTAATTTCATTTGTGAAACAGAACACAGCAGATTTTAATGTATATTATTTCATACATTTAGTTTTTCTGTCACATTAATTTTGCATCTCTTTTTGTAGCCTTCAGAGGCAGAGCAAACAAAGATGAATAGCAACCTGTTGTCCCTTTTAAAAATATAAACATGCCATGAGGCTTTTTGTTTTGTGCAATCACAAATTCAAATATTCTATATCTTCACTTTCAATGGCAATACTTGTGATGGTTGATTGAGAATTATGATCAACTGTCGATTAAAACCAGCGTGCAAAGATGCAAAAAATTATTGTACTAAGCTGTCACGTTTCAATATTAATCGAGTTCTTTTGTCGATGTGGCTGGTCCTAACACACTGAGTACTAGTGCTTCCAGTTCTTCTAGCTGCACTTGTAAATGTTTTAGATTGTGGTCAGCATGATGCTTAGCTGCAGGAACAATTCATGATCACGAGTTCTTGGGAGAATTTAATGTCTACATGATGACAAAAAAGTGGCCCAACTCTTTCAAAAAAAACGCCACGCATCACACAATATAGTTTAATTAACTATCCGTTACTTGCATTGGATCACATGACAACAAGGGATGCAGCTGATTGCGTCGGTTTCATGGGCATTGCTGGTAAGCTTCGTGTTGAGACTGCGAGTGGTCTCATCTGCGCCCGGCCCGAGCTCTCTGATCATCGACACGGACGTCGGATCGTACTTCGATGACTTCATGGCAATTGCTCTTGTCCTGAAAAATGACGACTTCGACGTAAAGCTTGTCGTCACATGCACGGACGACACGACGGCGCGTGCTAGAGTCGTAGCCAAGTTCCTTACCCTCCTCGGCCGTAGCGACATTCCGATTGGAATAGGAGTCAAGAACGGCAATTCGACTGAGCACAGCCTATTCGGTTGGGGCGCGGACTTTGATCTGGACAAATACGGAGGTTGTGTGTACCAAGACGGTGTTGCTGCCATGGCGACGGTTCTGGAGCAGTCTGCTGCCGAAGTGGAAATCTTGGCGATCGGTCCCGCGACTAATTTCCCTTCCCTGATAAGTCGTTATCCTGGCGCCCTAAATCGCGCAAAGGTAGTTCTCTCGGGAGGTTCGATATACAAAGGGTACTACAATACCACTCCAGCGGTGGCAGAATACAACATCGCGATGTGCCCTCTTTGCGCGCGTCAATTGCTTGCGACGGCGGTCAGTATTTCCATGGCACCATTGGATACTACCGGGGTCGGCAGCCTGACTGCCGACTACACGCGGCAGCTCCTAGCCAGCGTCACCGCTGACGCATTGAGCGTGGGGAACTCGCTGGTCTACTATTGTTCTAATCATCCGTACGATGGACAGCATCCGCAATGCGAATTCAACGTCTCCACGCCTGTGTTCTTCGATGCTGTGGCGGCGCTGATGACGTTTAGGAACGGGTCCGCGTTTCTGGAGTACCGGGAACTGAACATCGCCATTGATGATTTCGGGTACACTCTGATCGATGCCGTTAGCGGGGTGCCGGTGACCGTGGCGCTCTATTGGGTTGGAGGAGACGCTGTCGGACTGGATAAATACAGGGCATTTCTTGCCTCAGCGCTGTCCTCGCGTGTCGCGTGACGATTTTTATTGCAATGTTATTTGCATGTGACTTATTGTGATCAGCGCTGTTGATGTCATAACAGCTCATAATGAAAATAATTATTTTATGTTGTGCTAGTAGACAAATAAATTTTTTTTTACAATAAATACATAATAAATACGAAGGAAAGTGTTATCAAAACTTGATAACTCTGTTGGAAGCCCTGCACCATCATCTAACCCAACTCCTCCACTTGGCGCGAGACCCACATAGACAAAGATTTGTGGCTCTGAGGATAGCAAAAGAGAGCCTTGTGTGCAGCCAACCTGTGATTTGTCCTAGAGGTTTATCCCATTTCAAGCTGATTCTTTGGGCCAGACGTTTAAGTAAGAAGTTTGCTTCTCTGCCCAACATTCCATCAGTGGATACCACAAAGGGTGTGAAGGATGCCGTTGTACTTCACCAGCACCATTGCATTTCCTTTTCTAATGTCCACTTATAGCACATAGCGTGAACAACTATTCTGAAAGTGTTAGTGACACACTTCACAGATCATCTTTATTATCACCAGTTGGGAGTCATCTTGTATTCTGATGTGTGTAAGAGGTTGCAGAGTGCAAGACGGTGGAGGTAAAGAGCTCAGGTTTGAATCATCTGCCTTTTCTTATGCATGTGCTGTCCTATCTCATTTTTATAATCATCCTTTTCTGATTTCCCTCTTCCCTAAGAACAGAATGACTAATGTCATATTTTGCATTTTCTTAATTGCACCCTCCCCACCTCCCTCCCCACCTCCCTCCCTATTTGTCGGTGTGCAGCTCACAGGGCAGGTACACTATTAGAGCAATCACCCTAAAATCCTTTACTGTACAGCCTTTATGAATATACATGTAAGCCATCTCTAAACCAGATCAAAAACAAAAATGGGATGGGGATGGGGGGGGGATACCCATATTTACATTGTAAAAAGAAAACTTTATCTTTAATGAGTTTCATTGCTTCACTCTCTGCCATTTTTTCATTTGCTTCTGCCATTAAAATGCTGTGTTGGACATGTGGGAGGGAGGGAGGGAGGGAGGGGAGGGGAGGATAGTATATGGAATGATGAACATTTCATGTTTTATTGTTGTGATTAAGATAGGCCATAGCACATCATTTGCATGTTTTCAGTGCTTGCCATTTTTCTCTGTTCAGTTAGCTTCGCCTTATCATTGTGTGGTGCTGGACTGTTGTCACTCTTGCCTGGTGGATAGCTGACCTGGTGATCTTTGCAAGGAACCAACGGACCATGGGTAATGCCTAACGTCAGATCTGTGAAGTGGATTTCCCTGGCTCACCAATCTAATAACACATGCATGCATCAGTGGATGATCAGATGAGCTATTTTGCATTAATTAGGCAATAATTTAGCATACTACTATTTGGCTGTGAACTTTTGATTCCTTAGAACTGCATCAATGATACATGAATGTGGTTGCTGTGGGATTAATGACACTGGGGAGGAGGGGTACAATGGTTTACATTTTGGTGTGCTTCCTTTTATGCGATCTTAATCAGTGAGAACACACCTCTCTAGAAAATTGTGTGTTTGTGGCTATTAATAATTGCTACTCGATCATACTAATGATTTCATGTGAACAACGTCTATGTTACGGCCCGAGTTGAATCCGTATCCCGCTTTATATCGGGTCGTAAAGCGGGTTGACTCGACTCAAAACCGATTGTTCGGTTGACTAGCTATTTGGCAATCCACTTCTCGTGACCCGATTTGAATCTGGTCGGTGTTTTGACCCGCTATGTATAGTTTTCGAGAGTAGAGCACAATCTGACTGTTTCGATAGCAAAAAACATGCAATGGCTTTGAGAGTTAGAACACACTAGCTTGGTGTTTAGGGACGTCTGTATCACAGGAAAAAAATGGGTCGAATGAAAGTTTTGATTTTATAAAGGATTTTAAATCGTCTGTAAAATCATTGTGTGATTGAACAATAAAATCAAACGCGCGTGTAATTTTTACTGTTCAATCACGTAATGATTCCAAAGTGATTCTACGCGTTTTTTTCCTGTGACGTATCTCAGAACGGTGGTTCACATTATTTGTATTTCATCCTAGGATATTTATAGGTAGGATCATTTTTGCCATGACAACGTTCACTCTCAGTACATAGAGCTGTTAATTGGTGTGTGTGTGTGTGTGTGTGCGTGTGTGCGTGTGTGTGTGTGTGTGTGTGTGTGCGTGCGTGTGCATGTGTGTGTAATGCACGCTGGCGCAAGTATGTATACGCAATATAATATATGCAGCAACGATATAAATAAATTAATTAATTGTTGCATGATAAAATTCCTCATTTAGAGTCATAAATCTAATGGGGAATCATAACGCTCAGCAGGTCAGCCTTCTGGTATGTGACCTTGTACAAGTGAAGATGTAATACTTGTTATCTTGGGGACGAAACTATACGTCCAGTATGCAAACGAGGTTACCGTACATGCTATTGATACATGCATGCATGTATCGATAGCAATTTAGCTACACGCGTAGCTAATTAAATTCCAAGCGGATACGGTTAGTATAAAATATACGTGAGCGATCCATCAATTCCATTTCAGAGCTCAACAGAGTACGGAACACAAGATGATTTCAAATGTTGTTCTCGCCTTAGCGGGATGTCTCGTGGCAACTTGTGTCCGCATCGAAGCTTCTCCGGTGGAACAAGATCGGTGAGTCACTGCATGTGAGTGTTTTAAAGGGAATCTAAGGGAAGCGAGTAGAAGAAATATATCAGTGGTGTTTGCTAGATAGCCCTTTGCGCTCGATCAAGTTTCGCCGCGTTGCGGCTACATTGTTTCAAATACTTCATGTCGAAGCGAATTGGGGGCGCAGGTGTGAAAGCAGTGATTCGCACCCCGCATTATTGTACTTGCAGTCAAGCCTGTGTTAGTGAAGTTGTAGCTATTCAGTGATGTGTTATGACAAAGAAAAGGAACCGCGCACCTAAGACCAATCCCTAAGAAGTACTCCGATTACACAGGCGGGCTTAACCGTTCTGCGTCATGTAGACGCCTATTTCTCCAAGTACCGTACTAGCATACCATTCGTCATGCAACAAGAAAGCGAAAGTGTAGTAAGTCCTGTACGTTTCTTTTGTAACAGCTATATGTGTGGGCACTTTAATGGAGAGGACTTATTCCATACTTAAGCAATTATGTGGCCATGTTAGGCGCATGGGTAGAAACACGGAGTATAAAATTATTGCGGCCATATGAAGTGTTGTAACCCCGCGTACCATTCACCAGTGAGGTGTTTGTCGTCAAAATCTTCACAGCCATACTCCTTATAGCCTCTTTCTGCAATGACTCCTTTATCAACAAAGAGGAATTGAAATACATCCATGCACTCTCTGTACATAGGTACATGTAGCTAAATGTAGTGTCCCATAGGATTGGTCCTCTGTACATGCATTGCATACACACACACACACACACACACACACACACACACACACACACACACACACACACACACACACAAACACACACACACACACACACACACACGCACACACACATACGCACTGTTACACATGTGTCAAAAACAATAGCACTCTCCAATAAATGATGGTACTCATTGACACACATTTCCTGTCTCTCTGCACATGCAGATCTATTCCACATATACCCGGCTATGCAATTTTGATCTATTCCGCACATGTATTTTTGAAGGCCCCTGATTTAGAGAGTTTCCTTTGAGACATGACTATAACTGCTCATAGGTAATGTAGCACTATATAGTGACTGGTTTTACCCTCTGAGACAAATTGAAGGACAAGTGCCATTGTTATGCAAGAAGCTTTCTTTTTTTTTTCCTTAGAGTGGTTCAGGGTTGAAATAATGATTAAACTTGAACTTCCACCTTATGTTTGTGTAAACTTACCAAAGGAGGGGGGGGGGGGGGGGGGGGGGGGAGCTGACCTAGCATGATAGAGAAAAATCATTACACATTACAAGAGCCAATGCAGAAGCACCCTTCCAAAATATAAATAAACTTACAGTACCTGCCTGGTACATCCTTTTCATCAAGCAGAGGCAAGACAGTGTTGCATGTCGCACAGGGAATTAAATGAGTGTACAAATACTCCTACAGAAGGATATTGCTCGAGCATGATGTTAAGCACAATATGTACTTTGTACTTATTGTGAGAGGGCTGGGAACAGCAATCTGATGAGTACATGTACACTCGTTTTAATGCCCCTGCATTCAACTATAATGCAACATGCATGCAAAATTGTGCTGATGAAAAAGCAAGGTCTGTTAGGCCCATGGCGATGAATATTACCCTATCATTGCAGTTTGCAGTATAGGTGAGGGCTCTGTGATAAATCTACACAGACATACTGGCGTAGTCTGGTGGCGTTCAGCACTGCTGAATGCCAGCCATCTGGTCCCCAAAACAAGCTAGTAAGAATTTCACATAATATCGCTCTACTAGGAATCCAACATAAAAATGAAATAAATAAAAACAGGCTCGAACCTTTTTAGCTAGGTGAAGCCTACGTGGCTACTGGAAAGTGCTATCCTAGAAGGCGAGAGCTGCAGACCCCAAAAAAAAATTACTGTATAGGCATATCAAAATCGCGTACACGTCAGTGTGGTTGTGTCTACGCGCTTCATATATCGAGCTGCTGGTAGGTGACATTGCCCGGCCCCTCGTTCAGTGCAGTACTGATATGGGATAGCGCCGTATACTCCGACATCGGGCAGGTTGCCACAGCGCCCTGACGTGAAAACTAACTTTATAAACTGAAGTTAGGTTTGAGCGATCCCAGTTCCTAAACGAATACTCTATTGTAACAACCCTCCAAGTTCAGAACTCTCGTTACCATAGGGGAGAGGGGGAAAGGAGGGAGGGGGGGAAGGGGAGGGAGGGGGGGAAGGGGATGGAGGGGGGGAAGGGGAGGGAGGGGGGAAGGGGAGGGAGGGGGGAAGGGGAGGGAGGGGGAAGGGGAGGGAGGGGGGAAGGGGAGGGAGGGGGGAAGGGGAGGGAGGGGGGAAGGGGAGGGAGGGGGGAAGGGGAGGGAGGGGGGAAGGGGAGGGAGGGGGGAAGGGGAGGGAGGGGGGAAGGGGAGGGAGGGGGAAGGGGAGGGAGGGGGGAAGGGGAGGGAGGGGGGAAGGGGAGGGAGGGGGGGAAGGGGAGGGAGGGGGGAAGGGGAGGGAGGGGGGGTACTAAAACGTGACCATTATGATGCTTAATTAACTCTCTCACGACTGAAATAAGCGTTTCCGCATTACAGGAAAACGTTCTTTGTAAACAACCCCGCGAATTAACAAGCAAAAAACCTTTCCTCTGAACGTTGTGTTGTTGACTACCAAAACGTTAACGATTTAGAATGTACAGCAGCTGCAGCGCAGGTGGCCTGGAGGTCGCGCGACCAAACATTACGCGACACGCGGACAACAGCCCAAACGAGTATTGATCTATTTCTGCTATCGAACAGTGATCTACATGTATTTTTGGGACCGAACAACGGGGCGTTTCTCCGACCGACCAGTCAAACGTACTATGGGATACCTTGCATGACGTCATAAACAATAGACTACTACGTATGGTACACAGAGACGATCCTGTACTAGACGTCGACCGTAAGATAGCGTAACGATACGTATACACGCACAGGACGAATAGGAAGACAATCCTGGTCATACTCGCGTATCTGCGCTAAGTGTAAGGCGTATTTCTGCAACGTGTATAAATAGCATACGCTATAACCGCATATATTCGTCTGCATGCTGGACGGTCTTCGGCTCTAACTGGTGTATTTTTAACGTAACAAAATTCCTGATAGTGTAGCATGTCAGTCTTCTGATATTAACCTGCACAGTGAATACTTGCCACAATGGGGACGAGACTAGAGCCGAAGACAGACGAAATAATTATGCGGTTATCGTTTATGCTATTTATACACGTAGCCAATTAAATTCAAAGCGGATACGGTACGGTTAGTATAAAATATAACGTGATCGATCCATCAATTTCATTTTAGAGCTCAATAGAATACAAAACACCGTACACATCTTTTGAAGATGATTTCAAATGTTGTCCTCGCCATAGCGGGATTTCTCGTTGCAACTTGTGTCCGCCTTGAAGCTTCTCCGGTGGAACAAGGAAGGTCAGTCATGCACTGTGAGTGTTTTAAAGGGACGCTGGAAGAAATAAAAAATTAATGGTGTTTACTAACTAGTCCTTTGCCTTCGATCCAATGTGGCACCATATGGCCCGTCGAAGCGCAAGTGTAAATTCTTAATTGTGGTTGCACGCTGGAAGAAAAAAAGAATTAATGATGTTTACTAGCTAGTCCTTTGCGTTCGATCCAATGTGGCACCATATGGCCCGTCGAAGTGCAAGTGTAAATTCTTGTACACTTAATTGTGGTTGCACCCATACACGTGCGCTGAATTACTGTGTTATGTCAAAGAGAACCGCGCTTAAAAAGTTGTTGCAGCCAAAGGTGGCGTAATGCGTCATTGAAGTCTCACCTCCACGCCCTTCTCCGCATTCGTTCCCTCATTCATGTAATGGCTTCTCTTAATGAAATTCTTTTATTTGATTGTCGTTGCTATTTTAGTATCTTAGTCATCAGAACAAATCGCGTTTAGGCAACTGTCCAGACCCTTTCGAGATTGAATATGATGGTGTAGCCAGAGATAAATGTATCTGTATCTTATATCTGGTGCGGCTATTGTTTTAAAATGGAATGTGGATGGATGGGGCACATGATGTAGAAGATTCTTTGGAACGATGTATGCGTGGGCCGCTGGATCAATTGCGCAGCACAAATGTATCGTATTGCAGTATGTATGTTTCACCAGCATATCATGCACTGTCTGGGTAATAGATTTATACGTGTGGTTAGGGTCATATTACCCACATTGTGTTACCATGCATGAGTCCAAAAGTCTGACGTCATGGCACGGCGATTAATTAATTCTCAGATAGCTGTATGCACCCCAAAACGTGCATGGTTGCATAAATAGAACACTCTGATTCGAAATTTCGAGCTAGGGGGAAAAGAAAAAAGTCAGGAGCAGTGATCGATGGATACCATTCTTGGGACCGCCCTGAGAAATTGAAACTTCTGAAAATTTCACATCATTAAATGCACCTTTCAAAACACTTCAATGCCAGATTGCGGAAATCAGCGATAAATATAACTGACACTATCTTAGGAGTTCTGAGAACTGTGGAATTTAGATGGTACATAAAATTATTTCCATTTCTCCAAGCAAAGTTTTGGATTCAGTAGATGCTGTTCGTGATCTTCCTGTTTGTGCACCGCAAAGTAGTGTAGGAGCGCAGGCACAGGTGGAGGCAACTATATATAATGCCCGTCTCACTGCCTGGTTGAAAGGTGTGGGTTTTTACTACTAGTCAAATGTATCGTAAATGCATAGTTAAATGTGTTATAATGGTATTTACACTATAGTACACGAGAACATATGTACATAAATACCACATTAACCACATTCCTAGCTGCATGCACATGTATACAACAGCTAGTTGTAAGTTCCATGTAAATTGAACTGTTCACCTAGTATCAGTTGTGTCTGCGTTAATGTCGTATGTTTGCATACATGGAAACCTGGAAGCTGTTCCACACTCGATATAGACTGTTGTTGATGCTAATGACATGTACATACGGGACGGCATTCTGAAAGTAAGGAGATTATGTGATCCACGTTAAATAATATGTATAGTATAGTGCGATTTGTACAAAAATCAAGTAGGTTGCGCATATCAAGCCTGTGGTCGATAAAGGTGGAGGGAGGGGGGGGGGGAGGGGGAACTGTAACTATTTGTATGTTGGTGCTAGTGTTCATAGGTTTAACTGAACTCCTGTGATCAACACATATGATCCACATACATACACACAAATACATACATACACACAGTGAACTTCATCCTATCTCAGTGAGACAGACATCTCCGATGAATTGTACTGCTGATTCTAATTGCAGCCCATCAAACATCACAGGATATCCTGTTCCAAATGGGGTTAAATGCATTAATAACGCTTGTGTATGCAGTGGAAGCTGTTTCTCGTTGAGCACAGTGGCATCCAGATGTACTTATTCTACATGTGGCTGGTATAATCCTAACACTACAGTCTGCACTGCCTTTGCTCCCAAGTCCCAGCTCACCGCCTTTCTCCTCTCGTTTTTTGTGATGCCAACTGGAGCAGCAAACTTTTATATTGGTCAAAATGGACTAGGTAATTGCTTGTGTATGTCTTATGCACAAACTTCTGAAGTGATCCAAAACGGAGAAAAGTACCGTATTGTGGATAGGAAGAGCTAGCTGTTTTAGAAATATTCAAACTCGCTCTAAGATACGTTTTACAGCAAACAGTACGAATGCGAGTCCTAGCAATGAGTGTCTGTTAACGCACTTAAAAAGGAAAGCATGCATGGGTTTGAATCATTAGTCATTTAATCTTGCACCCAAGATGTGCGAGATCATAAGCCAATATATCATTGATAAGATTAGGTGCTCTCTGTACCACGGCACAGTGGTATGTGATTTACTTGTAGGGCTATGCCTGAATGATTTGTATGGTTGTTCTGAATTCTCACCTCAGCATCAATCTGTTCCTTTACTTTAACAGGTGGTGCACAGCTAGCTCTCTTTCTGCTCACAATCATCATCAGCTATGTCTCTTGCTGTATTAAGATATGTACAAAACGTGGCAGCAATGAAGGTGGTGCAGGTAAGGAGCTCAGATTTGAATCATCTGCCTTTCCTTTCTCTATGCTGAGCCATCTAGCCATCTAGTGCATCTTGTTATTGTCCTTTTTTGATTCTCTTCCCACTCCTCCTGAAGTACAGAATGACTAATGCCAAATTGTGTGCATTTTCTCAATTGCATCCCCCCGCCCCTTTTTAAGCTGGGTGCAGCTCACAGGGCAGGCAGTAGGTACACTTTCAATGCAATGTTTACTTTGCAGCCTTTATAAATCTACGTGTGAGCCAGCTCTGAACCAGATCAAAAACAAAAATGGGGTGAAGCTTCACACCACGTTTGGTATTCATTACTTCACCCTCTGTCATTTGTTCATTTGCTTCTGCCAATGCTGCCTTGGACATGTGTGGGGAGGGAGAGAGGGTGGGAGGGAGGGAGGGAGTAGTATCCAGGATATTATATGGAATGACAAACATTGTACATTCTATTTTTGTGATTGAGAAGGGACTTTGCAAGTCTTGACATCATTTGCATGTTTTCAATGCTTGTTATTTTCTCTACTCAGGTTTATTTGTCTGCTTATCATGTTGTACTGGACTGTTGACACTGCTCATTTCCTTGGTAACACTTGCCTGGTGGATAGCTGACCTGGTGATCTTTGCAAGGAACCAACGGACCATGGGCAATGGCTGCCCCCTAACGTCAGATCTGTAAAGTGGATCTCCCGGGGCTCATCAATTTAATACCACATGCATCAGTTAATGATCAGATTAGCCTTTTTGCATTAATTAGAGCAATATTTTAGCATGCTACTGTTTGGTTGTGAACTTTAGACTCCCTCTGCATTAATGATATGTGGTTGATGTGTCTGTCATTGATGACAGTAGTAATGCGCTGGGGAGGAGGAGGGGATACCACGGTTATATTCAAGATTACGTTGTGCTCTAACATTTATGTGCGATCTAGCTAAATCACTGTACTTGTGTCTACTAATGATTGCATGTCAACAATGTCTATATCAATATTTGCCATTGTAATCAGATGTCCAGCACAGAATTGCTCTGAAGCCACTCTTGTCACTCATATTATAGTAGAAGTGTATGTTAACTTGCTTTGTGTGGGTTGAGTTAAATTTATAAAGCTTAATATATATTTGCATCAGGAGGCATACCTATGGCATGCAAGCAGCAGGAGTCTTAATTAATGCTTAATGTGAGACATAAATTAATTGGCCCCGACTTGCTGATATTTTAATACCAAACTGTTCTCTATCATGCTGCTGCAGATGTCAAAGTGATATCAATGTTAAAATGTAATAGTCCTATATTTAGCACATGTGTAGATTATTATGTTATTATGTTATTTGTATGCTAAATATAGGACTATTACATTTTCCCTCATTGTTAGACCCTTGTTTCCTTGCTTTTTACACCACTATAGCCTTCAAATCCTATATACCACCAACTTTCTCATAGAGAATGATTTTATTGTTTCATGCATTTTTGTTCATACAATTTTCACGCAAAGGAAATACAGTACCATAGAAGCTGTGCAAGTCTTGTTCCCAGTTACAGTCTCAGTATAATAGGAGACACCGTCCCATCCTCCATTGCCTTGGCCACATCCTCTTCCCGTCCTGTCCTCAGTCGCCTTGGCCATATCTGTGATATAATTGTTTGTGTGTTTGTTCGTACTGTATATATACTAATGATTACTTGTCTGCGCATGTGCATTGGGAATTATTGTTTTTGAGCTGCAAGCTATCACACATGGTGGCAGCGGTGGCTGACTGTGGACCATGGCAGCACTGAATTTTTGACTAGAACCTGCTCCGTCGTTCGACTTTCGGAAGCCAGTCAAGTGACCGCGTTGGTTTCGCCGGTTTGAACAGTTTCGGGTAGTGTCTGGTTTTGTCACGGAAAGCGAATACTGCCTAGGTGAGGAAGCAGAAGATGTGCTGGCAACGGTACCCGACAATAAGCCTAAAAAGACATATAAGGCTACTACTGTTGACCCTTTAACTCCTACTCGGGTGTGAGGAAGAGTATTATTTATGAAAGAGCGCGCTTCAACACCCAAGTCCAGCAAAAAAGTGAGTCAGTGGATCAATATATTATTGGCCTACATTCTCTAGCTGGATACTGAATATGGAGCCCTTAAAGAAGATCTCATTCGGGACACACCGGTGATTGGAATCAGGCCTGAAGCTTTGTCCAGGCAACTTCAGATGGACCCAGAGCCTACACTGGGAAAGGCAACAAGACTTGTGCGTCAGGAAGAGGCTGTTCAGAAGTAAAGGAAGTGAATACATGCAGAAGTAAAGGAAGTGAATACATGCATTCAAATTGTCAGCAGTTATGACCACTAAGTTAGCCACAAAATCACGTTCTGCATATGCACGAATTCTTAAACTCCTATGCTGATACACAAGATGCCCCACTAATGGCTTCATCAATCAACAGCTTGGGCTTTTAAATGTGGGGGGAGGGGGGGGGGGTTACATTACCTACATACAAGGTGCTAGTGCCACGTGATCACCTTAGAGGCACCTCGATCATCGTCACACATATCGCGTAGTAAGAGCGTAATATCAATGGTAACGGTAGGTAGCTACCGGTACATGTACGTGTATGACATACCTTTGGGCAGAAATAATATATCTCTGCTTTGGGTGACTCAGTACTCTTTCGATGGCATTCCAGCGTATATTTAGCCTCACCGTATCGCATTCTCTTCGCCAAGCAACCAGGTTCAGAACTATTCCAATACCATTGCCTTTTAGCAACCAGTTTCTTTTTCTGGCTCTGCTTGATAATTTTTACGTGAAGCGGTCATTTCGCTCGACTGGTTGATACAAGTCACGTTCAGACAGCGATCCATTTCTTCTCTCGTTCGCCCGACTGCTTTACAACTTTCACGTTCAGCGGTCCGTTTCTTTTCAGGCTCTTCTTTATCCTTCTCGTGTTCAAGCAGTTCGTTTCTTTTCAGGCTACGCTCTCCGCTTGGTATTCACTTTGTTCGTTAAATTAGATTACATTACTTATTAAGGCCGGCCGGCATACACGGGGCGACTTCCTGCCGATTTGTCGCATGCAACTCAAATGAATATGGACAAATGTTCCGCAAACCATCAGTAAACTAAACAATTACGGAACTTTACCCATATTCATTCGAGTTGCATGCGACAAGTCGGCAGGAAGTCGCCCCGTGTATGCCGACCTTTACTAGCTCCTTGTAGTTATCTTGTGCCGGGAGTCCTGTTAGACACGAATAGCGTTTCCATATCTTTTATATTTGGTAGTTGCTATAAAACAACTGCCAATACATAGCTCGAGATTATTTAATCACAATAGTGAAAAAGGAAAATAAAGGTCGTTTTGTAATCAATTAAACAAGTTCAGTTATTACGGCTAAATGGAATCCCCTGCACAGTTCGTTATACAGTGCAAGCTACACCATTAGAGCAAGGGAACGTATTATGGAACAACCTACCTTCCTTGACTAATGCACACTGACTACGCATGCTAGAAAGAGTAATCACTGCTGGATAGACTTTCGCAAGCACCAGCGCCGCAGCTGCTATAATGAAGCCACTTTTTATCTATAACCATTAACTTTTTGGAAGTCAACATATTGTTAAGATGAAATGTTCATTTGCTTGTCGAATTTACAGAAGTTGTTTACAAAGAAGGCTCATCCTCAATACCGCGCAAGAATTGTCAACACACTGATTTAATTGGTACTAATTTAAAGTTCTTCATGCAGCTTCTATTACTGATTTGAAGTTCTTCATGATTACGGCTTCAGATAACTGAAGCCGTGATCATGAACTATCATTTCTAGGCAACTAATGCGGTAACTTTCCTCTGAACAAAGTGTTGACTCCAAAAAAACATGATTGTTAAGATTAAAAGTGGCTTCTTTATAGCAGCTTCGGAGCAATTGCGCTGTTACCTACGAAAGGAGATTACAACTATGCTAGTACCAAAAACCCACTTAGCAAACATATAAACATAATTATGGTATATGACCTCCGAATAGCGTGTTTGAAGTTTATCACAAACAAGAAGCCACTCTACAGACAACTGCACTCATGCAGGACGCTCCTGACCAAAGTACAGCTGCACTCACGCCAGATGCAAAGTCCAGACAGCTATGACATTGTTAATTCAAATGATTTGCATGCATTTACTTCAAATTTGTTATGCAAAATTGATGAATGCATGCACATAAAACATAACACACATCAACTAGTTACCTGCACGAGTTAACAATAAATCAGTGCTGCCGACGGCATGCATGCCGGGTAGGTACAAGAATAGAGATTTTTTTAAAACTAAATATTCATGATCGCTCATCAGATAGAGCATGACGCACAGGTCAAGTACCTGTGGTGCCACCAACACTAGTGGTGTCCCCGGTTAAATGTCTCGTCTACAGATGGGTTGGAAGTAGTGTGCGTGTGCGTGCAGATGTTTCAAATTTCATCACATAATTAACACATCAGGAACACTAGCCCCCCCCCCCCCCCCCCGTATGCATATGCACATCAGACTACATAGTTATCAGCGACGTCCCTGTATAATGGAGTATACTGATCGTATAATCGAGTATGCTGATCGTGCACGATGCTAGCACACCCGGCCATCTATAGGCAGGCAGTACAGTAACTGGACAAATTTACCGCGGTTATACGGATATACGGATACCTATATAGTATATAGCAGTTTAAAATTCTAATTGCTAGCTTTCAAAATGGAACGAGGCGTCAGTAAGAATCGAAATAATGCTTTATTTATACAGTTGGTTATGCATGTTGGTAAATATGATGTACATTTACATCACACCCAGAATTGTGTTGCACAGAGCCATTGTAAGGGCACTGCATGGTGCGTGTGAATGTGTGCATGTGCGTGCGTGTTGTGCATGTGCGTGCGTGTGTGCGCATGTGCGTGCGTGTGCGTGTGTGCGTGCGTGCGCGCGCTCGTGCATGCATTTGCGTGCCAGTATGCGTGTGCGTGGTGTGCGTGTGTGCATGTGCGCGTGTGCATGTGTGTACGCGTATGCGTATTCGTGTGTATGCAGCTGCAGGGTTGTGTGGAAGAATAATTACGTACTTTTAAATGTACATGCAGCGTTTGCACCCGGGCTTAACCAATGCGTTCGGTTTAATAATCGCACTTGCATCTATCATAAGCTTGAAGCGGCATTACTGGACCCAATTTCCCATATAGCATATACATGTACACTGGTGTGTTTATTAATTTTTAACTACTCTTACATCATCGACGGAATGTCGTTCTCTTTGTGGCTGCAGCACCCGGTCTGCAGTTTGCAGCATTCGCTGCGGCAATTGCCTTCGCTGTCCGTATCGCCGGTGATCCCCATCGGACAGTTATAGTTTCCGCAATTACTCTTCGCGAGCAACTCTGCCAAGAAAAGAAAAAGTATGCTCACGTGCCCCCCTCCTGCATATGTCAATCATAAGAGTCGCGAAATCTTACCTTGCGGTGTGCACATGCTACGAATCTCTACGACCAAACAAAGTGTCAGAATTGACAACAACGCGACACGACCCATATCTACGATTCCAAAAGATTGAAGCACTCAGTGCATGCACGCATTTATAGCAACAAAAGGTCGATGACGGCTATTCATTACGTATACAAGCGTACAAAGGTGGTGTCGAAGTCGGTTCTTTTGTTTGATTCATGCAAGGGGTTGGTGCATAAAAAAAAGTTCAACCAGTTAAAATGCGTCATGTGTTTGTGACTCCACTGAGTCGGCACGTGCATGCACAATTAGCCGATGCATGCGGCATAACAGTCTAGGACAAAGTGACTGAGAATTACGAAAGCAACGTCAAAGGAAATTAAAGAGCACGAAATTCGGTGCAACGTTCTCAGTCTACTATCATGTGTCATGTGACCACTCCGTATTCTGCTACACGTTATTGCCCAATCAATTAATATACGATCCGCCATGCATGTTTGTTGCACGGAAATACTCGAAATAAATCACGTGATGAAAAAGGTCTATACCCATGAAGAATGACGTGTGCATCAAAACTTCTATTCAGTGGTACACGGTGTAAGTATAGCATTGGAATTGGGACCAAAACTGACTGTGCATTGAGCATTGATGAAACGGTTATGCGCTTATCATTGTAACGTGCCCGCCCCTCCCCCCCACCCCATTGATTGGGATTTGAACTTCATTAAATTAAATGTCCCATGGTTGGGGATTTATAACCCATGCAAATCGCTCGAACGCCCACATACTTTTCCAACTAGTTCGCTACAATTTGTCTTATATCCTCGTCTTGTTTTCCATACAGTGGAAATCGTAGTACTTGATCCTAAAATTTTTCTTGATGGGAATTTGGTTCACTTGAATGTTTTTTGATTGTTATACACTGAAATAAAAATCTGACAACGTACGTTTGTTACATAATTGTTTGTCAATTAGCATTCATAAACACTATGCATTGTGCGACTTTTTGGTTTCACTACGATCTTGGATAGTAAACAAATTACCATTTATAGTTTTAGGTGAATTTCTCTCTCGTTTGGTTATGAATTGTTACGAATCATAGTATATATAAAGAGTGGCCGTTTCCCCATCATTTGCTCGAGTTGGATTTTTTGGTTTCACTACGATCTTGGATAGTAAACAAATTACCATTTATAGTTTTAGGTGAATTTCTCTCTCGTTTGGTTATGAATTGTTACGAATCGTAGTATATATAAAGAGTGGCCGTTTCCCCATCGTTTGCTCGAGTTGGTTTCACTACGATCTTGGATAGTAAACAAATTATATAGGTGAATTTCTCTCTCGTTTGGTTATGAATTGTTACGAATCGTGGTATATATAAAGAGTGGCTGTTTCCCCATCGTTTGCTCGAGTTGGATTTTTAGTCCGGTAAAAGGAAGCGGTGTTTTCGATACAGACGCCATATTTTATACTGTTTTGTGTTAGGTCAGCCATTTCGCTTTGTGCGATTTCTATGTCCCAGAAATTTACAAGAGAGTAGTACGATCAGTACTTTATCGTACGAGATCTTTCTTGCTATGCCAATGCGCAGTGTATCGCTAACAAAATGCCTTCAAAGAAATCTGGCTTAAAAACGTAGCCATTTGCAATGAATGACATTAAAATAGTTACGTTATTTAAGTTATCTGCTAGTTACTCGATTATGGCTGAGGGCGTAGGTTGTGTTGTTGACAGCGAGAACGGCTCTTTTCATAGCCAAATCACTCGGCGCTTGCCGAGAAAGGCTAGTCAAGCAGCAGTATCTGCATGGAAATCTCTTTATGCAAGGAAATCTCCAAGGGGAGACCCGCGAGCTGGGGTAGAAAACGGTCATACAGCGAGCCAGCAAGTTTATGCGAATGAGCATGACGAAGAGAAGGACTGCAGCTTCTATCGCGGAAAGTGCCACAAAAGAGTTGCAGTCTCTAGCCGAATTTATGCCTAGTCTCTCGCGGGTCTCCTCTTGGAGATTTCCTTGCACAAAGAGGTTTCCATGATATGACGTGCCCTAAATGCGACCGTACTGCCATAGCTGTGCGGGAAGCAGGATCGCGCGGCCTCGCGCTAGTAATTTATGTTGTCCAGCACGAGGCCCATTAAACAGTTCAGTACTTCGGCACTGCTTCACTTCATGATTCGGGCACGTCCGATTCTGGCATAAGCTAAGGTTTCGTATCCAGGCCCAAACGCAGGTAGTGATTATCACTTGCGTATCGTTAAGCCTGGTTTACAATTTGACCCAAGAGCCCGCGATGCGACGAGATAGGACGTAACTTTAGCGTGACGATCGCAGGATATGTGAACAGCGTATATCAATGGTGGCGTAATTGAAAAACGGACATCGTCAAATAGTGGTTGCATGTAAACATGTACCGGTTCTGCCCTTCTAAATGTACTACATATACATGGTCCATAATCTATGGTTCTATAATGTCGCGCCTCTCTACATGGCTTATAATTACTGCTTTACTTGCTGATTTCGTTTCCTTGCATAACTGCCGTACGCATAGTTTACATTTTGCGACTTCGGGCATCTTTCCTCTTCTTTCTCTCTCTACAGACATAAATCGCCACAATATCGTTCGTGCATGCATAAATATATCACATCGCATCGTGGCACATATACGGTATATCATCGACTGCTTTATTGGTGGGAACGAGTGGAACGATTTGCCTGCGCATGCTCAGTTGAATAAACGCGTGGCCTTGCGCATAATGGATGTACAAACCTTCATTCAAGCGCTAGAGAATACCTTGGTCCCTACCTTGCGGGAACAGGCAGAGTCGTTTTTGGAGGGGGTAAGTCTTTTATTAACTGCTCTGTGCGTATCTCAGACTGGCGCCGTTTAATCATATGTCATATGAACTCAACTGATTTTTTGTGATGTAGTCATAAGATGGAACGGGTGTTCTAGTGGTGCGTCCATCAGTCGAGCACGTTTGCTTTGTGTGTGTGTGTGTGTGTGTGTGTGTGTGTGTGCGCGCGCGCGCGCACGCGGCATGGTATGCGTGTCCTTCATTTTTGTTCCGTGCATCCAGGTGACCAGACTACCAGACTTCACACCATGTTTGCTGCAGATAGTGATGGACGAGGCTGTCCCTATAGCATCACGCCAAGCAGGTAAGCTTTCTTTGCCTTTCCCCCCACCACCACCATATCCAACTCGTACTATCGTGGTTCGTTTTCCTGTGTCCCTCGCTTACACTTCCATTGCTTTAATTCCTCCACCTTGGCTTCCTTCTATGTCCCTGGCAGACCTTCTTCCTTTCTGTTTGTCTCCTATTCCCCCATCCCATATTTGCTTCAGCATGTCCTCCTCATTTAGTGACAGCCGTTTCTTTTCCATGTCATACCTTCCAGTACCATTTCTTTCATCCATTTCTGTCAGTATATCATAATCTCCATCTCCAAACAGTTTGTGACCTTTCTTCCTAAAATCTGACCCTCACCCCTATCCCTGCATTATACTCAGTTTTCCTTAAGCTCACTTGACTGTCGTGTTTCTAAACCTGCCACACGCTAAGTGAGGCCACATGCTACCTGATGCCCAGAACTGCATTTCCTTTATTTTGCATCGATGGCTTTACTACTTTACCAGTCAGTCATGTTTGCTGTGTTGTGGTGACTGCCGTCAAGGAAACTGTTGTGATAATGATTAGATCAGTATAATGGTGACCATGCAATACCTAAAGCATCTCTTGAAAATGCCTTCCATACCAAACTGTATTACATGTGCCTGTGTGCGGCGTTGAGTGTGTTACTATTGATTTCCCTAAGGTGCTGTCTATCTGAAGAACTGTATATTTAAGTACTGGAAGGACAGGGACTCAGGGGACACTGATGTGGACTTCTACACCATACCAGAACACGCCAAGGCCATTGTCAGGGAGCATGTGGTGAATGCCATCATTCAGACACCGTCAATTATCAGGTGAGAGGGAGGGGAGGGGGGAGAGAGAGAGAGAGAGAGAGAGAGAGAGAGAGAGAGAGAGAGAGAGAGAGAGAGAGAGAGAGAGAGAGAGAGAGAGAGAG
The DNA here is from genome assembly GCA_013339895.1 of Ephydatia muelleri. NCBI lineage: Eukaryota > Metazoa > Porifera > Demospongiae > Spongillida > Spongillidae > Ephydatia > Ephydatia muelleri. The sequence goes on from JABACO010000003.1 coordinate 5,779,009, forward strand.
AGAGAGAGAGGGGGGGGGGGGGGATGGGGGGAGATTGAGGCTTTCTGTGATGAGAGTGGTGTGGTGCACAAAGGTATTGAGTTTTTTGTGCAAGAGATGCTATTCGATTAGAGTGCCGATTGTAACAATAATTTCTTTTGTGTGAGGGGGGAGGGAGGAAGGTAACTGGTTGTATATTAGAGCTGTGAGGGGAGGGGGGTGGCTCTTCCAATGCCTTAGTGATACTTTGTACCCAATGTGTAGGCAGATTCTGTTAGTGTTAGGTGTGCGTGGTTGGAATGAGTTGGCCAATCTGGCTGTGGGGGGTGGTTCAATCTCTGTACATCAGTGCTGTATGTGTGGGCCATTCTCTCTAGGTGAATAGCAGTGCTGTGTGAGTAGGCCAATCTATAGGCGCAGGGCAGGGCAGGACAGGGTAGGGCAGGACAGGGTAGGGCAGGGCAGGGCAGGACAGGGTAGGGCAGGACAGGGTAGGGCAGGGCAGGGCAGGGCAGGGCGGTGGAGTGTCTAAGAGTCAGGTGTGGCATGGTATCAGCAGCGTGTTATGGTTGTTATGGTGCATGACTAATTGGAGTAACTATCATTTCCTTTTCTTCTTCAGTCGACAGCTGTGTGTATGCCTGGAGCAGATCCTGAAACACGACTTTCCGACAAAGTGGACTGGAATCGTCACCACAGTCCATGCCTACCTGGCCTCTAGCAACGAGGCTACATGGCTTGGGAGCTTGCAAGCACTTTACCAGCTCTCGAAAAAATATAAGTGAGTGAGAGGTCATGAGTCCCAATAGGTAGGGGAGAGGTCATGAGTCCCAATAGGTAGGGGAGAGGTCATGAGTCCCAGTAGGTAGGGGAGAGGTCATGAGTCCCAGTAGGTAGGGGAGAGGTCATGAGTCCCAGTAGGTAGGGGACTTCCCTTCAAGTTATTTCTGGATGCGGGCTTTTCGGGATGGGGGATACTTTTGTAGTTCCAAAAATGTCATGTCTTGACTAAAGTAATTTGGATTGCGTAGCTGTTTGTATTTTACTTCAGAGTCCAGTTTTAACCAATTTTATTTACTGTTCTACCCACACTGCATCAGAAAATCTGTTGCCAGTGGTGGTTAGGTGTAGTTATCACTTTCTGTTGTGACCAGTGGTGGTTAGGTGTGGTCTTCATTTTGGAGTACAGTCCAGCTGATCTGCAATAATCAAAATCGCCACACAAAGCATACGCTTACTGAATTAGGTCTGGTTGCACTGATGCAATTTTTAACCAACTTTGTTTGATGGACAGCAAACTGCAGATTTTATGATGAACTAATGTTCAATACGTGTGATCGATGCACTAGGAGGGCAGCAGCTCTAATTAACCCTCACCGTGTACAGGTTTAAGAAGCAGGAGGAACGTTTAGAGTACACAGCTGCCATGAAGACCATCCTGCCATTGCTCTACCAGAGGATGATTGGGGTGCTTGCCAACCACTCGCTGGTCTCTGTCACCTTCCAACATCACATCCTGAAGATCTTCTACGCAACAATGCAGGTGGGCTTCATTTAGGGTGCCAGGAACTGTACCAGCTTTTGCAGCCTTCTCTAACCTTCTGTGTGACAAACCCTAATTCCACTATGTCCATCAGACATAAGTCATTGTAGTGCATTTATAATCACACACACACACACACATGCAATGGTAACTGTATTTTTATTATGCATCTAAAGTGTGATTGTGTAAACAATAATTTATCCTTTCCCAGTGATGATGTAATTTGCGACGTAGCTCTCTTGTGTGGGCGGTTGCCTGCTGCCCATTATAGCACAGGAGCAGCTGTGATGACAAATAATTCACTGAGGGAAATGTTAAGGGTGTGTTTGTGGGCAACATGAAACTAAGATGTCACCAAAAAATTCAGTTAGATAATAAATTCCATTGAATGATTTTGAAATTTATAAAGTAAATAAATGGGATCGTTTCTGAAAAGGGACCTAACGTTTTTTTTTTTTGAAGATTTCACATTTTTGGATATTCTAGAAATCTGAAATGTCCTCTCCACATTGCACTGAGAATCAGGGTATCTGTCTTGGAGTTGTAAGGCACTGAATTTTTAATTAGCCATACATTTCAACGCAAGTGTTGTATTTCTATTGCGTGTACTGGAAATGTTTTAATGCATATACGTTTTCACGGAAACGATCCCAAACAAAGATTATCCACGAAGTTGTGCTTCACAATTTGAATATTCTAACCTGGCAGAGCAAAATGTTGTTTAAAGAAGTGAAACACGGACATTACTTGTGATAATAGCTTGAGTTGTAAACACAGCATCTAAAATGAGTAAGAATTTTGCTGATTGCAATGTAACTTGTTAGGTACAAATCTTGGCTCTTGAATGTCTCACCTATATTCTTGGATGCATGAACCTGTGCTGTTCCCTCCAGTACACACTGTTCCCTCTAGTACACACTACCACTGTTCCCTCTAGTACACACTACCACTGTTCCCTCTAGTACACACTACCACTGCTCCCTCTAGCACACACTACCACTGTTCCCTCTAGTACACACTACCACTGTTCCCTCTAGTACACACTACCACTGTTCCCTCTAGTACACACTACCACTGTTCCCTCTAGTACACACTACCACTATTCCCTCTAGTACACACTACCACTGCTCCCTCTAGTACACACTACCACTGTTCCCTCTAGTACACACTACCATTGTTCCCTCTAGTACACACTACCACTGTTCCCTCTAGTACACACTACCACTGTTCCCTCTAGTACACACTACCACTGCTCCCTCTAGTACACACTACCACTGTTCCCTCTAGTACACACTACCACTGTTCCCTCTAGTACACACTACCACTATTCCCTCTAGTACACACTACCACTGTTCCCTCTAGTACACACTACCACTATTCCCTCTAGTACACACTACCACTGCTCCCTCTAGTACACACTACCACTGTTCCCTCTAGTACACACTACCATTGTTCCCTCTAGTACACACTACCACTGTTCCCTCTAGTACACACTACCACTGTTCCCTCTAGTACACACTACCACTGTTCCCTCCAGTACACACTTCCTCTGGACCTCATCAACGATACCACTCTGCCCAGCTGGATGATCGTGCTCCAGACCATCGTGGAGAGGCCCCTCCCCCCAGAGGCAGCAGAGGTGGAGGAGGACGACAGGCCCCAGCTGGAGTGGTGGAAGTGCAAGAAGTGGGCCATGCACATCCTGGGGCGTTTCTACGACCGATACGCCAGTCCTCAGAACATTGAGAAGTGCTACACTGCGTTCTCAGACTATTACCTCAAGACATTCAATGGTGTGTGTGTGTGTGTGTGTGTGTGTGTGTGTGTGTGTGTGTGTGTGTGGGTAGGCGAGTGCATGCATGTGGATGTGTGTGATTGGAAGCCATTGCATGCTAGAGAGAATGGAACAAAGGGTGAAAGAATGGGTGTGGTCTCAAGACATTCAATGGTGTGCGGGTGTGATTGGAGCATTGCACGATAGTGAAGGAGCCGGGAATGGGGTGAAAGGGTGTGGCCTGGCCATTGGGATGTTGATAAGTTTGATGACCTTTTGTTGTATCTGCATTTGGCAGCTGGCGTGATTCACTGTCTGATGCATCAGCTGGAGGTGAAGCGTCAAGGCAACTATGTGTCACCTAGGGTACTTCAGGGTATATTCAACTATTTTGTTGAAAGGTTTGTTTTAATTTACTCTGTCGTGTGACTGTTTTGTACAGCTTATTCCGGAGTGGCTGCAGTAGTAGAGCAACTGGAGAAGCGCTTGTAATTACAGAAGCCATGGGTTGCTATAGTTTACTCGGAATGGATGGAAATCCTATAAAATGTACCTGGAATGGCAGTGACGTATTCTTAACACAGTTAGTACACGTGCACTTCTGAATGGCAATCCCTCAATAGCAAACGTAGGGAGCTGAGTCACGTTGGCTGTTGCTATTGAATGCCATTGAAGTGCTTCTAACTACTCGCAGCTGGAAATGTTGACCAGTGGCTGCTGCAGCACGGTGTTTGGAGCACAGTAGTGTCCCCTCAGCAGTAATGAGGGCTAACTAAGCTACCATGGACTATTGATGGATTTGTATTGTTGTTCCAATCACGCTGAATGTTCGCCTCCTTCCACTCGGTCCTCCCAGTGTCGAACATGGAGGATCATGGAAGCTGCTGAAGCCTCACTTCTTCACCATCTTCACGGACATCGTGTTCCCCATGATGTGCTACAGCAAAGAGGACGAGCAGCTGTGGCAGGACGACCCCTACGAGTACATCAGGATGAAGTTTGGTAGGGTTTTTTTTTTTTGTGTGTAGATAAATCACTTGCTGCAGTACTTGCCGTCTGGTCCACTGTATGATAGGCTTCTTTCTGTAGCAGGTGTGTCTAGTTGGGTTGGTATTTGCTTGATTGGTGTTTTGCTGGTGTGTAGTGTGACGTGTTGTGTGTGTGGATGATTTATCTGGCATCCAAATGTGTGCACCTCAAGAAGCCATGCTGTTAATTTAATATCGCCATTTACTACAAAGAAATGGCTTGGGGACTGTTAATGATTATTAACGTCAATGCTGTGTAATTGCAAAGATGTGTAGTTGGCTGGAATCAGGATTGAGCCACGAGTCCGACTGTCGTAATTTTGTATCCGTGTTTCCCAGTGATGATGTAATTTGCGACGTAGCTCTCTTGTGTGGGCGGTTGCCTGCTGCCCATTATAGCACAGGAGCAGCTGTGATGCCAAATAACTCACTGAGGGGAATACTACCTTTCTTCTCTAGTTTGTCATTTTCAAGCCTCTCGAGCTGTATCCGTCACTCATTGTCGGGTACTTGCACACGCAAATGTTTTTCTTTGAAGTATCTGTATATGGGTCTATGGGTTTAGATATCAGCTTAGCTTATATGGGTTGTACCTGACATGCACAAAGATTTTGTAAGTTGCACACACGGTTTTTTTGTCTGAATTCTGATGGCTTTAGATACAGTAGCAGTTGCATGGAATATATCCGACACACTGACAAGTATGGTCCTGTTGCCCACGTAGACATCTTCGAGGACCTTGTCTCCCCTCTGGTGGCCGCCCAACACTTCCTCACTAACTGCTGTGCCAAGCGGAAGAACATACTGGACCCGGTGATGGCATACTGCGTGCACATACTGGACACGCCAGCGGAGCAGAGGGACCCTACCAGGAAGGACGGAGCCCTGCACGTTGTTGGGTCTGTGGCCGACATCTTGTTAAAGGTGACTTAGAACCACACCTACGGGCTCCACCCACTTTCAAGCCTGTACTTGACGGTCGAAGGTGTTTTTCATTGTAATAAGTAATTGATGGGATTATCCTGAGCAACAGTGCTTAGGACAATTTGTAGAGCTTGTCAAACATTTGGCGGTTTTGCCAAATGACTTGAACAATTTATTGAGCTCTTGCGATTCATTTATTCACTCAGTTAAATGTGATTGTGTTGTCGTTTTACAGAAGAAGATGTACAAAGACCAGCTGGAGTCTATGCTGGTGACACACGTGTTTCCTGAGTTTCAGAGTCCCCATGGTTATATGAGGGCCAGGGTACGTTTGAGTGTGGATGGGGTTCATTTGGGTTTGTGAAGTGGAGAGGGAATCTTAGTAAGCTAAGGAGCTGTGGGATGTTTGCCCACATATAACTGCGAAAGAGGATTTGAGAATCTTCACAGTGCATGTTTATTCACCATGGCTACCAGTGTTACCTGTGGACATGCTTTTGTGAGGAAACCACACCATGAAGTTGGTCCTAATCTCTTTTCTTCACCAACCTCCTGTTTTGGTGTGTATGTGCATGTCTGAGTGTGAATGTGTGTGTGTGTGTGTGTGTGTGTGTGTGTGTGTGTGTGTGTGTGTGTGTGTGTGTGTGGTTTCATAGTAATTAGTCACAGTTAGCCACAATCCATTAAGTCTAAGTAGTCTAGTAGTATGCCTAGAGTTTTTGGATTGTTACTAATTACTATGAAGCTACACTATATATATATGTTAGTACCCTTTCCTCCTTTCAAATATTGTTTCATTGGTATGAGTTGTGCTTCCCAGTGATGATGTAATTTGCGACGTAGCTCTCTTGTGTGGGCGGTTGCCTGCTGCCCATTATAGCACAGGAGCAGCTGTGATGACAAATAACTCACTGAGGGAAATGTTCGAAAAGTTGTAATGTGGAGTTTCGATATTTGCCTATCAATTAACTGAAATAACTTAATGTAATAAAGGCACAATACAAGTCGTAGTATTATTCTGTCAATTGCTGAGCATCCCGTTTATGGAAGTTCTAAAATCAGAACCGCTGAATCAAGAAGAAAATAAATTAAATTAATATACTCTATTATCTCACTGTTTTGAATTGTATTTTAATAACAGATGCCACAAACAGATTTTTTTTTTAAATATGATCGTGGGATGCCCTCCATGGCTGTTGTGTGGTCTCCCCTACTGGCTGGATGTGGTGTGCCAGCTTGCACTTTGTAGCATGAGAGAGCTTTTGTGGTGTCACTGAAGGAATGGTAGTTTTCCTTACCGGTTGGATGCCTTATGCAAAGGTTGGGGAGATACTGCTTTCGTGATGAATCTTGCAGTAAAAAAAAAACGAACCCAGCAAAGCATGTTTAGAATGATGTTCTCTACCCTTTACCTCCTTCATTTAAGCCATCACTTTCATCGTAACTGTGTTCCTTTTCCCACTATCCATGCAGGCCTGTTGGATGTTGCACTATTTCAGTGAAATCAGTTTTGCCAGTGACGCTAACTTACAGTTTGGACTACAGCAGGTAAATAGGTCTGAAATAACTTACTGGCATTCTGGTTAAGACCATTAAACTGACCTATTGTCTAGCTAAGACTGCTTTCCTCCCTTCAAATCACCATTTTATGCTTGGTACTTGCGTATTATTCATCAGTGTTCCTATTTGTTGCCCACCCTTGTCACCACTTGCACCCCCAGGTGGTGAACTGCCTCACAGGGGACAAGGAGCTCCCAGTGAAGGTAGAGGCCGCGGTGGCCTTGCAGTACCTCATTAAGCACCAGTCCATCGCCGAGTCCTGCATCCAGCCCTGCGTTAGGCTGATCATACAAGGTAACTGTTCTCTTGGGTGGCCTCATCTTCTGCTGAGGGTCATCTTAACCCTTTGGGTATCACCTTGCAAGCCACCCTCACTGCTTTGTTAAAAGCAGCATATAAAATTGTGGCTTAATACTAAATATCTATGGCTTGTATGTACGATAGTTAATTTCTTATTCAAATGTAGACTAATTTGAGGTACAGATGTCACACTAGAATTATTTTGAGTGTATTTGAATATGCCAAATTTGTGATTGTGTGTTCCTCTCTACAGAGCTGCTTGTTGTGATCAAGGAAACAGAGAACGATGACCTGACTAGTGTCTTGCAGGAGTTGATTGAGACCTACTCGGATCAAATCAGCGACGTTGCCGTGAGCCTCTGTGCCAACCTGGTGAGCTTTAATTAAAGCTTCGTCAGGGTGGACCTGGTCCATTACCCTATTGTTCAAATAATCCCTTTACACCTGTGCTAGTTATTGTGT
>JABACO010000003.1:5787578-5802758 GCA_013339895.1 Ephydatia muelleri
TTCAGTGTGTATGAAAGCAATGTGTAGGGGACATTTCAGACTTCTAGAGTATCCAAAAAATAATTAAATCTTGATAAAACATGCGTTAGGTCGCTTTTCGCAGAAACGATCCCTTATGCAAATAGTGGTACTCAATACAGGTCTAGGCCCTCCCCCCCCCCCAAAAAAATATAAGAATCCCAAACTGCTGTCAGATGGTTGGCTTGTCTAGACACTTCATTTGCTCAGTGTGCCCATTTTGCCCAGGGGTCACCATGCTGTCCTGTAGACATGGTGGTGACAGTCCTCCCCCCCCCTGTGACACAGTCATCAGACACAACAAATTGTGTCATCATTGCAGATTTATGTCACAAGGCACACCTGTCTGTCAGGGTGGAAGCAGGACATGGTTGTGTCGTGATAACAATCACTTTGTCAGGCTGACGTCCTTGTGGAGGGTTGGGAGAGAGGCCAACCTGCTGCCCTAGACATCACAGTCCTTCTCCCCTCACTCCAGTCTCCTTGAAAGAGTCAAGTAGATTTGCAGGTGTGGTAGCCCTGTCTGCAGAAACGAGGAAGCATGCTGCCAATGACCCAAAGTGTCAAGAATCGGGATGGATGTGTACACCAATGGCAGTTGAAACGTATGGTAACTGGGAGAAGGAGTCCCAACACATGTTCTCAAACTGGCTACCTATTTAGCTATCTACCTTTCCTGCCCCAAGCCCAGAGTTCTGTCTGACATATATGGCGCCTAAACATCTGCTTGGTGAGAGCTGTGGCAAGAGCCATCTGGGAAGAGCCTTAGCCCAATCCATCTCTAGTGTATTGATTTCCTTGTAGCTATAGTGTTATAGTTAGGTTGTAGTTTAACTTGTCATGGTATTCATATTCTGGTGTTCTGTTGTATCAGTACGATTTATTATTATTATTAGATAATAATTATAATAATTTGCTAAGTGGTTTTGGTGGCTTTAGAAATAATAAAACTTCTGGAGCTGGGCCAAGACCAGATTGGGTACTTAATGTTCCTCCATACCTATCTGGGTCGGGAAGGGAGGTGGGGGTGGGGGGTGGGGAGGGTACCCCTCCAACTATGGCCACTATCCCTCCTCCTCAGACCGGCTGTTGATCATGCCCAGTATGTGTGTACTGTTAAATGGTTTGCAGCTTGGAGGGTGAGTTCCAATTGGAGGGTGAGTTCAAACACAATGCATCTTGTAACATGCAACTCAGTAAAATCAAGGGGGAGTGGTTATTCCATATGGCACAACAACAAACTGCCTCTACTTATTTTTGTCATGGCTCTGATGCAGTCAGAAATGCCTGAGCAGGGGATGGCTTTGTGGTGACGTAATTTCATGCACAGAACCAAGGACACTACATGGACTGGAAACCACCGTGTAACGTAATACTATAAATTGTCGCAATCCTCGTTGCGCCTCGTTCCACTCTTTGGCAAACAAAGGCTTTTGTGAAGTTGCCTTGCTTTGGTGACTTCCGTTACAGAAAGCTGTTCTTTTGTTGAGGTAAACCCGTTATAAGTCTTAATGATTACGTTAACATACGGGTTTAGCTTCTTCGTGCTGTTTGCCATGCTACGCTGCTTTGGTTAGGCTCCTGGACACACCGATGAGCAGACATTTGTTTTGAAGGTGTTTCCACGCTTAATAACTCGCATATTAGTTTGTATTGGAAAGGATGTTTCTTAAAGTAAGGGCAAACGATTTTTAATCGAACGATGTGTTCTGTTGTCAGGCCTCTGCAAAAATGGTAATAGTTATGGCCTTAACGTTTCACAGTATACCAGGATGGTTCTCTAACTCCAAATTATATTGACATGATGATGGAGCCTACTGTATTATTTCTATACATTACCAGGAAATGATGATTTCAACTCTAGGTTCATTAGCTTAGTATATTGCTCAGTTTGAATTCGCGATGCCAAAAATGAAGAAAAGATAGCGACGACGGTTTAAACAAAGCAAAACAAAACAACATACTACCCCAATCAAATCCCAGTCTTCTAATCTACTTACTACAGCCCTGATGCAGTTCATTAATAATTCATGTGGTTTCCATTACATGTAATAATTAAGTGTCTTTGACAATCACACACATGCTCGACACAACGCATACATGCATGCAGACACATATATAATCTCTGCAAATACAACCAAAGATTACATTTAAGGGCTTTATCCTCGAAACACACAAGGATAAGCCAATGTACCACGCATGCGGCCGAACTTGATCCAGTTGCTCAGATATGGTTGCGTAATAGATGATAGAAGAAAATACGACATCCCTATAAAGGTTAAGATTATAGAAAAGCCAATTACTTATAAAGACATTCTCGGCCCAATTCAATGACCGTTTTACTGGGAGCATGAGGGGCCAGGTGCACAGCTTGTCAGCTCCCTCGGCAGCTGCTGTGGAACCAATCGAATTGGAGCTCGAGGTCATGTCCGTTTTGCAAAAGCCAGGAGTGCAAGCGTTCACTGAATCGTTGTCCTTGCCAAGTCTCACTCTGCCTCTCTGGCGTAGACCTTGTTCAGGGCGGTCACTGTAACCTTAGAGGTCCCATACGTGGTGTTGGGCCAGCCTCTCTCGGAGTGGTGGCCGTCATGCACGCGCGTGGACATACAGGTATAAAAGAGTTGACAAACTTTCATATTACATCTGACAATAAACATTTTTGGTGAGTGCAATCTGGAGGGGTCATGACGAAAATACAAAATTATTTGGTACTTGTGTCACTACAAACTGATAACCACCCTGTTCTTCGATCTTCCGTGAATCTTCAACAGCACAGAAAGGGAAGGGAGAAAAAAAACAATTTGAAAACCCAATTCAATCAAGTAAACTGAAAGCAAAACATAATTCAAACAGCCAAGAGATGGGCAAGTGGGGCAGGGAGAGGGAAGTGGGTAGGGGAAAGAAAGAGAGGCGGGGAAGGGGGGGGGGGGTGGAAGGGGGAAGGGAAGAAGACAGCGGACCACACACCTCTTGCGGCTTTTCTCTGCTCCGCAGTTACAAACAACGTTTTGATGTTCTCTAGATGTTCTGAAGACAGACCACTGGTGAGGAGGGAGTACCAGGGGTCACCACTGGCCGACAACACTGAATAGGGAAGAGGAGGAGGAGGAAAAAAAGTGAAATCAACCACACACACACAAACACAGCTGCCAATGTATCGTTCTTGATGTAAATAACCCGATCTTGTTTATCACGTTACAATTACAGTACCCTGGATAAATCAGTCTATGGATTAAACGATCACACTGTTTCAAATCCATGGTAGCACCCATTCTCCAACCTAACCCATCACAATAAACTTTATCTAGTCACCCTCTGAATATGAGTAGCACTTGAGATAATGTATTAAGCAAGATGCACCGTAAATGACCAAACCATACTCAGTACATCACCCAAGAGACAGCTAGGTCACATGAAACCCCTTACAAACAGCTAGGGTCATATGACCATCCCATGGAGACTGGTAGGTCACATACATTCCAGTGTGTTCTTGAAGGTGAAGAACTCGTCCACGAGATCTTCATCGTCCACAACAGTCTCGTAGTCAATCTCGAGGAGGGTCAGTCCATCTCCCTCACTGCTCTCACTCCCCTCATCACTGCTCTCAGAGGCACCAAGGGCGTTGGATGCCTACAGTGTGTCGTGAGGAAGATAAGAAAAACTGTGACACCACCTCTGTATCGGCAAGAGATGCAATTGAAAACAAAAGCAAGACACTACGTGGTAATGAGTGTGTGACATCATCAGGCAGACTGCATGCAATAATGAATCCACTCAGATATATGGGAGGCTCATAGACAATCATACAAACAGCACACGAGTAGAGAGAGGAGTTGAAAGTGCTGATTAACGCTCAGTTGTAGGTGTGGCCTTCCCTTAGCAACCATCCCTCTGTCCTAGTAACTATGCACTGGGCATTACCTTCTTTGCCAGAGCTTTGAGGTACTCCTTTCCCTCCTCGTCCACTCCATCCTCCTCACTGTCCAGCTCCTCTGGGATGGGAAAGTTAATAATGGAGGCCACACCCATGTGCACAGATCAGTGCTGAATGTAATGCACTGAGTGAGTTGATTGAGTCAGACAAGGCTGAAACGTGAGTTGCTCACCGCAGAGGCTCACAACTCATAGGATTGTGTCATCATATTCAATCAAAAGCATCTCTAAATACACACACACCACACACACACACACACACACACACCACACACCACACACACACACCACACATCTTCCTCCTCCTCATCATCGATGTCTTCGTCGTCATCTTCTTCATCCTGGGCAGCAGCTAATAACATAAAATTATCAAAAAAAATAATAATAATACCTTTATTTCAATTAGATGCACCTACATCACTGAAGTATTGATTTATGATCCAAGGACACTTACAGATGCTGCCTCATTAAAATATAATAACTAACCTGTACTGAAACCATAACAACGGTCCACAAGACAAAACACACAATACATGAGACCACACATCTTGACACTGATGCAGATTTAAAAAAAAAAAAACCCAATAACTCCATCTTTCGGTAAATTCTTAATTCCTTGAACTTGTCTCTCCCACCCTCCCCCCTCCTTCCTTCTCGCATCTAACACCCCTCCCCCTCCTTTGTTCTCTACCGAATGTCTGTGTACCAAGTGTTGCTTTGCAAGGTTTTTTTCCTTCTTCCCTTCATTTCTTTCTTGAACACAACAACATAACACTAATGACACATTGTGAGACTCTCACCTTTGTATGCATTTATCAGTTCCATAAGCTGACCGATCATGACGGGCACTATTTGGGGTGCCAGCTTGCAGACCGCATCCATCCTCAGAGGGCATTGCAAGAGTGAGCAGAACGCAAGCACCGACATCTTGCGGTCATGGATACTACCAAATCAAAGGGAACGAATACATGTATTGCCCAGTGCAAAGATACACACACACACACACCACACACACACACACACACACCACAACACACACACACACACCACACACGTCTCCTTGAACTATTAAGTAATTCCAAATAGTGAAATAAGCTCTACACGCACTATCCATAGATCCCATACATCAAAGTCACACATTTCCCTCAGTGAGTTATTTGGCATCACAGCTGCTCCTGTGCTATAATGGGCAGCAGGCAACCGCCCACACAAGAGAGCTACGTCGCAAATTACATCATCACCGGGACATATCGCATATCGAGTCCACATACATGCATACACTGGCCACCAATACACGTCTCTGTCGGTTGAATGTAGTGAATTAGACAGAAACTATGCTCCCTCCGTATGTGATTGGTTGTACAGCACGTGATGTGACCACATGGAGGTAGAGGTACAAGGTGTGATGTGAGCGGGATAGAAAATCAGTCTAGTTGCCCAGTGCACATGTCTGTGAACTGAGGAAATGTCACGTGAGAATTCACCAGTCCAAGATGTCACAGCTAGAGGGGGAACATCTAAGGAGGGAACAGCTAAAGAGGGATCAGCGTCAACTCACGGGCGACCAGTTTGCCCAACTAATGGAAGAGGTCCGGCAGCTCCGAGAGGGACAGGAGGACGCAGCGCTAAAATTGGAGAAAGGCGTCCGCCGCGACTCCTACATCTTCAAGCGTCACGGTAATGAGAACCAGTACCACTTCTGCGACGAGATCGCAGACCACCTGAGCAGCGCCAGCAGCAGTGTGGCGTGAGCGGAACGAGGTGGCAGCAAGGCAGCCTTTGACAGAGTGAAGGAAGCGCTGCATGAAGGTACGGACCTTGTTTCCCGCAGGCAAAGATTGATCAAGTTTGCCGATCGGTCTGAGGCGGATTACACATTGTAGTACTCAGATAATAAAGTACAGGTCGATCGCTGCACTGGGATGACAATAAAGCAAAGTTGATTGCGCATAATGCTAATGACAATGAGCAGACCACACAATAAAGCAGAGTTGAGACGAGCCATAATACATAATGAACTAAGAACACAATAAAGCAAGAGAGTTAACAATCCGGAAGAGAGCAGACCACATAAAAGTAAAGTTAACCACTCTTCACACTGTGCACAGATGATATGGATGCACAAGCTATGGCCAGCAAAGTTAGAGAGTAGGAAAATGTCCAGATGACAATAAACCAACCTTCACACTGTGCACAGATGATATGGGTGCACAAGCTATGGCCAGCAAAGTTGAGATGAGTTGGAAGTAGGAAAAATGTGGACCAGACCACACAATAAAGCAAAGTTGAGAGTAAGAAAATATGAATCCAGACCACACAATAAAGCAAAGTTGGGAAGAGGTAGAAGCTAAAGCCAGCAAAGTTGGGAGTAGGAAAATGTGAACCCAGATGAGATAATAAAGCAAAGTTGAGGAAAAATGGATTCAGAAGACAATAAATTGCAGAAATTGAGACAGCAGAAGACAATAAAGCATAGATTTGATGTATACAATATCCAACCTAAGATTATACAGCCAGCCTGAACAATCCTTCATATGTGATATACCAATATACCTTTCGAGATTGCACTTGGGTCAATTTGATAGAGTCACAACCTACAATGAATTTTATGAACGAATATCTCAATAGCTCATACTCGTACGTACCTTTCTAATGATATAAAGTATGAATTTTTGCTAGAACCCATACTAAACAGGCCCGATAAATATACAGAAACGACTATCTGTATGAATAATATGTATAGCAATGGTACCTGGCTTGGAGAGGTAGGCTATCGTTTCAAGATTGTACATCAGAAATGCAGTCCACTATCTTATCCATTGGGTGAAGACACAGCTGAGAAGCAGAAGCATGCACAGAAAGAAGAAGAACAGCAGAAGCATGCACAGGAAGAAGCAGATGAGAGGCAGCGTCAGCATGAAGCACAGCAGCAGCAGGGAGCACAGAAGCAGCAGGAAGAAGCTATGCAATTGAAATTGAAAGAAGATGCAGATAACAAGCATCGTCAGCTTCAAGAGCAAATGCAGAAGCTTCAAGAACAACTGCTTGCGAAAAAAGAAGCCGAGGAGTTACAGAAGCGACTGCGTGAAGAGCATGAAGAGAAGCAGCGTCAGCAGAAACTTCGTGAAGAGCATGAATGAAGCAGAACAGCAGCGTCAGCAGAAACTTCGTGAAGAGCATGAAGCAGAACAGCAGCGTCAGCAGAAACTTCGTGAAGCAGCACAGCAGCTTGAACAGCAGAAACTGCATGAAGACGAAGAAGAGAGGCAGCGAAACAGAAACAGAACAGAAAGAGGCTGAGAAAAGGCTAGCCTTGTCCCCAGGCCGTCAATTTAAGTTTAGGAAAAAAGACGGCCTGGTAGCTATTGCCACTATGTTAGTGCGCATGTGCTGGCCATTACCTGAAAAACACATAATCGTATACTTAGCTTGTAAACCGTTCCGTAAGCTAACTCATATCCAGTCTGCCTCGTTAAGGTTTTGTTTATGAATAAAATTAAAAACATCGCACACGTGACGCGTATTCGTATACGATGTCAGAGTCTTGTAGGATTTGTGACAGTGTTTTGTCTCGTTCACATTATGTCGCACTTTTTTCAAGGGAATCTTTGGCATCAGATCTTGCAAACAGGCTCAGCAAGGTTGCCGATGTCCCAGTGGCTTGTCCAGGTTCATTTGCAAACCTTGCAAAAACAAACTTGTGTCAGAAGAGTATTTTAGAACAACAGCCAAGGCTACTTACGAAAAGAACAAAGACCCCACTCTCACTGCCTCTGGTAGTAATTCACAAGTCCAGGTTACAAATAAGAGAACTAAGGATTCAAGTGGTCCTGGGGCCTCTCCTCAGACTAGGCAGTGTAGATCAGGGGCTAAGCGGCTGACTCCTGACCACCCTGAAAGAAGGCTTACTTATCCTGATTGTGACAGCTGTTGACCGTTGTACAAATGAAACAATGCTTCCTCCTGCTTCGCTTTCAGTACAAGGTTCTGTTGGTTCACAAACAGAAGAGAATAGGCCAACGCTTCATGAAATTCTGCCATTGCTTCGCGCGGAACGGTTTACGGAACGGTTAACAAGCTAAGTATACGATTACATGTTTTTCAGGTAATGGCCAGCGCATGCGCACTAACATAGTGGGAATAGGTCTTATTTCCTAAACTTAAATTGACGGCCTGGGGACGAGGCTAAGAAAAGGCTTGCAGCAAAATCTCAACAGAATCGTACAGAACGATCTACGCAAGCTTTACTATCGAAATCTACTGCAGTTAACAGATTTCCAAAGGGCCATGATAAACCTCAGGGCTTCTCAGGTAACCAGGGTGACCAGGAGGAAGCACACCAGGATAACTAGGGTGAGGACCAAGATGAAGCACACCAGGGTGATCGTGAGGGTGACCAGGAGGAAGCACACCAGGGTGATCGCGAGGGGGTGACTAGGAGGAAGCACACCAGGGTGACCGTGAGGAAGACCAGGAGGAAGCACACCAGGGTGACCGTGAGGAAGCAACTGGTGGTTTGTCACCAGATGTGGCCAGCATCAACAAGGAACTGGAAAGGCTGAACCGTAGACGTGCACATACTGCTGCCATTGATGACATGAAGATGTTCCTCAATGCATACAAGGAAGTCCAGCAGAAGACTAAAGAACAGATTGCTGCACAGCATGAAAAACTGAGGGCTATTTACACTAAAGAGATGAACCGCTCTCGCAAGGGAGCGCTGCACGTTTATTCCAGGCCCAGATCAAGCACATGTGGCTCAATGCTGAGAGCGCGGATGACTCCAGTGAGGACGAAGGGGATGATGAATGCACCCCAGTGAGGACGAAGGGGATGAGGCTGGCGGTCCCAGTGAGGACGAGGCTAGCTTCAATGCACGTGAGGGGGGTGAGAATACTGGCCTCAGTGAACACGAGGGGGATAACTGATTCTCCCTCTCTGAGTGTGCGTCATATTAGGCGCTTGGGACACTAATTTGTAATTTAATGTTAGGGACTGTTTTCATAGTCAATAAAAAAATTTTTAATCTTTATGCATACTAGAATTCACAGGTGCTTTCAATCATCTCCATGTCTGCTCATATTAGTAGAATGACAATAGGTCAATTCATTGAAACAACCATGGGTAAGATCTGCTCTAGACGAGGATGCATTGTAGATGGTACATCCTTCTTACTAATCAAAAGTCGTGTCTCTGGGCTAATGACTCAGAGGATGAAAAGAGGGTGGAGCGGGCAGAGAGAATGGCCGAGCGGAAGCTGGCAAAGAGGAGGAAGCCAGCCACACAAGAAACCGGGGGGGGGACAAAGCAGAGGTTTCAGCTGCAGTTCTGGAGACAGGAGGAAGTTCCACCACTGAGGGCTCCACAGCCTTTGCCTGCTCTGATCCTGCTCTGATCTCATGAGGGCTCCATTTCAGCCTGCTAATGGGTCTGGAATGCCATCCTTTGATGCGTCCTGTTTCCTGTGAGGCCAATTAAGCTGGACTGTCCCAAGTAGGAGCTTGTGACCAGTTCACTGTATCCTTCCAATTGACAGATGAGGGGTCAATGGGTAGTAAGGGTGTTGATTATGAAGGATTTTGTCACCTGATAGTGAGGTGTGCACAGCAGGTTCTGTTAAAGGGGCCCTGGAAAAATGTGTGGAGTTTTGGCGAAAAGAATTGTGTGCTTCTCCATGGCTTATAGATATCATTAGTAAGGTGTATGTATGACCTTTCGTAGCAGAACCCACCCTACCTATCGTGGTAACCAGCATTCCGCAATTATAGAAGCTGAGTTTGTCGAGATAGCAATAAAAGAACTGCTGGAAGGGGGATATGTCAATAAGGGGCCGAACAACCGCACGTGTGCAGCCCTATTTCAGTTGTATCTAGTGGGAGCAGGAAGAAGAACGATTAGTAGTGAACTTAAGGCATGCTAATCGTTTCTGTTGAAGCAGAGTTGTAAGTGTAAGTATGAGGATATGCGTTTGGCTATGTTGCTATTCAAACCAGGTGAGTGGGTGTTTCGTTTGATCTTAAGTCGGGCTACCATCAAGTGGATATTGTGCCGCATCACCAAAAATATTTGGGTTTTGAGTGAGGAGGGAAGTACTTTGTGTTCACTGTGTTGCCATTTGGTTTGTCCACAGCACCTATGTTTGTACGAAACTATTGCGGAGTGCGATTGTGGCGGGGTAAGGGTCACAAGGCTATTCTGTACTGGACGTATCTGTGCTATGTGCAGTGGGTGAAAGGGAAGCAGGCATTACTAGTCAGTGAAAGGGAGGCAGGCATTACTAGTCAGTGAAAGGGAGGCAGGCATTACTAGTCAGTGAAAGGGAGGCAGGCATTACTAGTCAGTGAAAGGGAGGCAGGCATTACTAGTCAGTGAAAGGGAGGCAGGCATTACTAGTCAGTGAAAGAGAGGCAGGCATTACTAGTCAGTGGGTGAAGAATACATTGTCTAACGCAGGATTTGTTGTCAATGAGGCTAAATCAACATGGGCTCCAACACAGAAATTGCATGCAGTGGCTTGGGTTTACCATTGATCTGGAGCATGGGCAGGTGTCTGTACCTGAAAAGAAACTAAGCAATCTTAGGAAGTTGTTAGAGGATGCTTGCAAGCAGGATTATGCAGGTGCTAGGCACATAGCCAGCTTTACCTTTTGGGAGCAGTCCGTAGGGTGGTTAATATGAGGGTGCGTTGGTTCACTGACAGCCAAAACATGGTGCACATTTTGCAAGTTGGGAGTGCTAAGCCACACCTTCAGTCAAAGGCTGTTGCTGTTTTAGGGCTATGTCTATAATGGCGGGCTTTGTATGCAGACATGATTTTATGTCCGTCTTGTTTTTCTCTTCTGTAGAGATGTATTCTCCTCTGGAGTCTGGCCTCTGCTGTCAAATCTGGAGGACCCGGAACTTAGGCGGCTGGCCAAAGCATTGCCAGCTACTGTCCTGAAATGTAAGGCTGACTCTGCCACAAAGAATATATTGGAGCCTTTCAGAGGTGGAAGAATGATGATTCCACTGTGTGAATTACCGGCTATATAGCACTATGACGCAGGCTTTACCGTTAATTTAGACGACTGGGACTTGATCTTTTATAGCCTAATGTGCAATTGTAAGGTGTACAACAATTTGTTGTTTCAAACATGAATAACGCGTGTCCTGTCAATCAATAATGATGTCCGACCATTTTCAACTATGTCAGGACACTTTGTTAAGACAATTTATTCACTCCATAAAAAACCCTGGGTAAGGTTTGTGTACATGTACGAGGAGGGAGCACAGTCTACAATCTGAACATTGATTTCAAGAACACCAACTCCTACACCCTTATACCCACCCATCCCCACACTTCATCAGTCACACACTCACCCTCCATACAGATCATCAGTCACACACTCACCCTCCATACAGATCATCAGTCACACTCACCCTCCATACAGAGCATCAGTCACAACTCACCCTCCATACAGATCATCAGTCACACTCACCCTCCATACAGAGCATCAGTCACACACTCACCTCCATACAGATCATCAGTCACACACTCACCCTCCATACAGATCATCAGTCACACTCACCCTCCATACAGATCATCAGTCACTCACCACTCCTACAGATCATCAGTCACACACTCACCCTCCATACAGATCATCAGTCACACACTCACCCTCCATACAGATCATCAGTCACACACTCACCCTCCATACAGATCATCAGTCACACTCACCCTCCATACAGATCATCAGTCACACACTCACCCTCCATACAGCATAAGATCATCAGTCACACACTCACCCTCCATACAGATCATCAGTCACACACTCACCCTCCATACAGATCATCAGTCACACACTCACCCCTCCATACAGATCATCAGTCACACACTCACCCTCCATACAGATCATCAGTCCACACTCACCTCCATACAGATCATCAGTCACACACACTCACCCTCCATACAGATCGGCATCCTTCAGCCACTGTGTAAAGAACTGTGTTGTGATGGGTTCCGGGCTGGACGCCACGTGAGTCTTCTCTAACAGGGTTAGCATCATGGTAGGGTTGTAGTAGAGAATGGATATGACCTGAAAGGCATGGGGACTAGTTACACATAAAGGTAGGTGACTAACCACATCGGAGCTCACAGCCCAACACACACACACCACACACAAACACACACACACCACACACACCACCACACACACACACACCACACACACACACACACACACACACACACTTCTTAATCATCCTGCACATGTAACGAGAACAGATACTCATCCAGTGCAGGTACGAATACTGAAGCCACCACCATGCCCTCCTCTCTGCCCTCTTGCCATACGTCTGCACCACACAGGGCACATTCACTATCTGGACCCAACCACTGTAAACATCGTGCACCACCAACCAAGACGTGCACAGTGAAGTCTGGTTACTATTTGTGCCTTAATTAAAGAGCACTCAGGCATTCCTTTTTAAATAGCAGCATGAAAGGAAGAAGGAAGGAAGTACCATGGACTCAACTATCGATTAAAGCCCCAGATTGATACAACACTCCCCCTTGTCCCTCAAGGTGGCTTACCACTTGGATCTGCACATGGTCTCAGGTTTTGCGTGCACTCTTGGGAGTCTCTCGCCGCATCTCAGCTATGCTAGGAAGTATGAAGACAAAATGAGCAAAGGATGCAACCCATTAGAACTCGTAGCTTTCCATGCCACATACCAACTAGGTCGTTCACGTACGCAATAGTGCTTGCCAAGATAACTTCTAACCTTTTACACAGGAAACAAATCTAGCCAAGTGGACAATTACTGTAAAGCCAAAAAGAAGATTCCATGCCCATTTTGAGCATCTGTTTTACTCAAGTCTATACAACAAACTATCAAGCAATGCAAGTCTTCCCATAGAATGGCTCTTCTAAATCCCACAAGGTTGTGTATCCATACACATACACATATTGACATGCAAGCACTTGTGTCTACAACACCCCCTCCTCTCCCCAGAAGTAACTCACAGAGTCTATCCTTCCCTGACATTGAAGCCCAAGAACTTCCAGAAGCTTGCAGGCGTGGATCTGCGGGTCCTCCCCCGGATCACCTGACATCACCTGACAATGAACACAACAGCTTGGGTGCCACTATCATGTACTTTTATGACATACGCTTGCTTGTGCAATCACAGCCAATCAAACTAAAAATACGTAAACAAATGTAATGATTGTATTTGAAAACGGAAAACTCAAACTCAACATGCAATGCC
The DNA here is from genome assembly GCA_013339895.1 of Ephydatia muelleri. NCBI lineage: Eukaryota > Metazoa > Porifera > Demospongiae > Spongillida > Spongillidae > Ephydatia > Ephydatia muelleri. The sequence goes on from JABACO010000003.1 coordinate 5,800,780, forward strand.
AGTATATCAATGAACATACAGGCAATGCCCACACATTAAAGTTAACATGGACCCCCCCCCCCCCATATACCCTAATCACACATTCCCTCAGTGAGTTATTTGACATCACAGCTGCTCCTGTGCTATAATGGGCAGCAGGCAACCGCCCACACAAGAGTGCTACGTCGCAAATTACATCATCACTGGGAAGTGTGATGTACCGTAGTTTTTTCAATGCATCGTTATCTTTACTGAGCATTCAACACACATACATACACGCACATACACGTACATCATACAGAGAGCACACAAACATCACGCAGACGTACTGTTTTGCACATTGATATAATCATTTCAATATGCTTTGTGTCCGACAGAAAAGTTTCCACGTCCACCTTGACAAAGTTGTACAACACAGACACCATATCTGGAGAGACACAGGGCAAGTAATGGACACTAAAATGGCATCACGTAGCCAACACACACAAACCCGCCAACACACACAGACCAGCCAACACACCTGTGAAACAATCAAAGGCGTCTCTCCCAAAGGCCTCGTAAATGACCTGGAGCATGAGCCACATGCGGGGAGACACAGACAACGTGGTGAACAGATCGAGAAGGGCAAACATCTCTTCGTAGAAGTCTGAAATAGAGGGAGAGAGGGAGGGAGGAAACTATGACACACCATCAGTGACAAAGGATATGGTCATCTGAAATGGCATTCCCAAATAAGTAGCAGAGTTATTAAAAAAATTCATGCAAAGGTCAATTTTGAGTCATGCGATTGTTCGATTTCTCTAAACACTCCAGGTATTGACAGCACTGGGCTGCACACATTTGCCACTATGTCATGGGGTTACACGTGAAGTTACCTAATACTCCATTTTGTAGGACGAGTGCCATCATGTCCATCAGCGTGCCCTCCATCTGGGCCATGATCTAAGGAGGATATAGAGGAGGGGAACACTGTGATTGAAGAATAAATCTAACTGGCAGCATAGCACACACAAGACAGATGCATCAGTGTGACTGTTCGTTGCAGTGAACAGTACACAAGGCCAGGCCATCTACGTTAATTAGCAGCAGGGTGCACATCTTTATTGGAGCTCCAAATTCAACCCGCCTATTCAAAATCCTCACAAAAAAACATTTGTACAGAATTGCATAAATGCGAATTATATATTCTGTGCACTCTTAATTAGAGAACTTGGACCCCTATATAGAAAGTTATATTAATTCCTCCCCATTTGTGAACAATAATTAACTTGTACGGAAGGTACCTATCAAAAGATCTGGGGCCATGACTCCTCCCACTTATATACACAACTTTCCCTCAGTGAGTTATTTGTCATCACAGCTGCTCCTGTGCTATAATGGGCAGCAGGCAACCGCCCACACAAGAGAGCTACGTCGCAAATTACATCATCACTGGGAAAGGATAAACTCAGAGTGAATACAAGCGGACCAGTTTGTAACAAACAGTTCTGCACAACCTGCCAGATTCAAATAGCAGAAATTCCTATACAAATAAATTCAGTGGAAAATTACAAAATTTATCCAATGCCCATGAATCTGAAGAAAATAAAACACCCTGGCAGAAACAGAATCTGTTATGCTCCCTTAGAAGGCGAGGTGGTGTAAGAAAATGAAAATAAGAGCATACCGTTATCTGTCCACCAGCTTCACTCTTCCCTGCCTGATGCAAGTACACTTACTTCACAACCCTATCTGCCCCTCCCTCCACATCCACAAACACACACCACATACATCGGTTTCGTTGAATGTTGCCTTGACAAGGGACTGGATGGCTGAAAGGATGCCCAGAGCAGTGAGGGCTTTGTAGCTGTCCTCATCAGACTGTCCTGTTGGATCCACAATCTCGTTGAACGTGGAAACCTGGAGCGAGGAAGAAATGGGATCTGGAGCAGTAAGGAAACGCAGAAAGAGAATGTGTGCATCAACACAAAAATGGTACAAAACAATATATGTATAGCAAA
>JABACO010000003.1:5803758-5856152 GCA_013339895.1 Ephydatia muelleri
AGGCAGCAGAGGTGGAGGAGGACGACAGGCCCCAGCTGGAGTGGTGGAAGTGCAAGAAGTGGGCCATGCACATCCTGGGGCGTTTCTACGACCGATACGCCAGTCCTCAGAACATTGAGAAGTGCTACACTGCGTTCTCAGACTATTACCTCAAGACATTCAATGGTGTGTGTGTGTGTGTGTGTGTGTGTGTGTGTGTGTGTGTGTGTGTGTGTGGGTAGGCGAGTGCATGCATGTGGATGTGTGTGATTGGAAGCCATTGCATGCTAGAGAGAATGGAACAAAGGGTGAAAGAATGGGTGTGGTCTCAAGACATTCAATGGTGTGCGGGTGTGATTGGAGCATTGCACGATAGTGAAGGAGCCGGGAATGGGGTGAAAGGGTGTGGCCTGGCCATTGGGATGTTGATAAGTTTGATGACCTTTTGTTGTATCTGCATTTGGCAGCTGGCGTGATTCACTGTCTGATGCATCAGCTGGAGGTGAAGCGTCAAGGCAACTATGTGTCACCTAGGGTACTTCAGGGTATATTCAACTATTTTGTTGAAAGGTTTGTTTTAATTTACTCTGTCGTGTGACTGTTTTGTACAGCTTATTCCGGAGTGGCTGCAGTAGTAGAGCAACTGGAGAAGCGCTTGTAATTACAGAAGCCATGGGTTGCTATAGTTTACTCGGAATGGATGGAAATCCTATAAAATGTACCTGGAATGGCAGTGACGTATTCTTAACACAGTTAGTACACGTGCACTTCTGAATGGCAATCCCTCAATAGCAAACGTAGGGAGCTGAGTCACGTTGGCTGTTGCTATTGAATGCCATTGAAGTGCTTCTAACTACTCGCAGCTGGAAATGTTGACCAGTGGCTGCTGCAGCACGGTGTTTGGAGCACAGTAGTGTCCCCTCAGCAGTAATGAGGGCTAACTAAGCTACCATGGACTATTGATGGATTTGTATTGTTGTTCCAATCACGCTGAATGTTCGCCTCCTTCCACTCGGTCCTCCCAGTGTCGAACATGGAGGATCATGGAAGCTGCTGAAGCCTCACTTCTTCACCATCTTCACGGACATCGTGTTCCCCATGATGTGCTACAGCAAAGAGGACGAGCAGCTGTGGCAGGACGACCCCTACGAGTACATCAGGATGAAGTTTGGTAGGGTTTTTTTTTTTGTGTGTAGATAAATCACTTGCTGCAGTACTTGCCGTCTGGTCCACTGTATGATAGGCTTCTTTCTGTAGCAGGTGTGTCTAGTTGGGTTGGTATTTGCTTGATTGGTGTTTTGCTGGTGTGTAGTGTGACGTGTTGTGTGTGTGGATGATTTATCTGGCATCCAAATGTGTGCACCTCAAGAAGCCATGCTGTTAATTTAATATCGCCATTTACTACAAAGAAATGGCTTGGGGACTGTTAATGATTATTAACGTCAATGCTGTGTAATTGCAAAGATGTGTAGTTGGCTGGAATCAGGATTGAGCCACGAGTCCGACTGTCGTAATTTTGTATCCGTGTTTCCCAGTGATGATGTAATTTGCGACGTAGCTCTCTTGTGTGGGCGGTTGCCTGCTGCCCATTATAGCACAGGAGCAGCTGTGATGCCAAATAACTCACTGAGGGGAATACTACCTTTCTTCTCTAGTTTGTCATTTTCAAGCCTCTCGAGCTGTATCCGTCACTCATTGTCGGGTACTTGCACACGCAAATGTTTTTCTTTGAAGTATCTGTATATGGGTCTATGGGTTTAGATATCAGCTTAGCTTATATGGGTTGTACCTGACATGCACAAAGATTTTGTAAGTTGCACACACGGTTTTTTTGTCTGAATTCTGATGGCTTTAGATACAGTAGCAGTTGCATGGAATATATCCGACACACTGACAAGTATGGTCCTGTTGCCCACGTAGACATCTTCGAGGACCTTGTCTCCCCTCTGGTGGCCGCCCAACACTTCCTCACTAACTGCTGTGCCAAGCGGAAGAACATACTGGACCCGGTGATGGCATACTGCGTGCACATACTGGACACGCCAGCGGAGCAGAGGGACCCTACCAGGAAGGACGGAGCCCTGCACGTTGTTGGGTCTGTGGCCGACATCTTGTTAAAGGTGACTTAGAACCACACCTACGGGCTCCACCCACTTTCAAGCCTGTACTTGACGGTCGAAGGTGTTTTTCATTGTAATAAGTAATTGATGGGATTATCCTGAGCAACAGTGCTTAGGACAATTTGTAGAGCTTGTCAAACATTTGGCGGTTTTGCCAAATGACTTGAACAATTTATTGAGCTCTTGCGATTCATTTATTCACTCAGTTAAATGTGATTGTGTTGTCGTTTTACAGAAGAAGATGTACAAAGACCAGCTGGAGTCTATGCTGGTGACACACGTGTTTCCTGAGTTTCAGAGTCCCCATGGTTATATGAGGGCCAGGGTACGTTTGAGTGTGGATGGGGTTCATTTGGGTTTGTGAAGTGGAGAGGGAATCTTAGTAAGCTAAGGAGCTGTGGGATGTTTGCCCACATATAACTGCGAAAGAGGATTTGAGAATCTTCACAGTGCATGTTTATTCACCATGGCTACCAGTGTTACCTGTGGACATGCTTTTGTGAGGAAACCACACCATGAAGTTGGTCCTAATCTCTTTCTTCACCAACCTCCTGTTTTGGTGTGTATGTGCATGTCTGAGTGTGAATGTGTGTGTGTGTGTGTGTGTGTGTGTGTGTGTGTGTGTGTGTGTGTGTGTGTGTGTGTGTGTGGTTTCATAGTAATTAGTCACAGTTAGCCACAATCCATTAAGTCTAAGTAGTCTAGTAGTATGCCTAGAGTTTTTGGATTGTTACTAATTACTATGAAGCTACACTATATATATATGTTAGTACCCTTTCCTCCTTTCAAATATTGTTTCATTGGTATGAGTTGTGCTTCCCAGTGATGATGTAATTTGCGACGTAGCTCTCTTGTGTGGGCGGTTGCCTGCTGCCCATTATAGCACAGGAGCAGCTGTGATGACAAATAACTCACTGAGGGAAATGTTCGAAAAGTTGTAATGTGGAGTTTCGATATTTGCCTATCAATTAACTGAAATAACTTAATGTAATAAAGGCACAATACAAGTCGTAGTATTATTCTGTCAATTGCTGAGCATCCCGTTTATGGAAGTTCTAAAATCAGAACCGCTGAATCAAGAAGAAAATAAATTAAATTAATATACTCTATTATCTCACTGTTTTGAATTGTATTTTAATAACAGATGCCACAAACAGATTTTTTTTTTAAATATGATCGTGGGATGCCCTCCATGGCTGTTGTGTGGTCTCCCCTACTGGCTGGATGTGGTGTGCCAGCTTGCACTTTGTAGCATGAGAGAGCTTTTGTGGTGTCACTGAAGGAATGGTAGTTTTCCTTACCGGTTGGATGCCTTATGCAAAGGTTGGGGAGATACTGCTTTCGTGATGAATCTTGCAGTAAAAAAAAAACGAACCCAGCAAAGCATGTTTAGAATGATGTTCTCTACCCTTTACCTCCTTCATTTAAGCCATCACTTTCATCGTAACTGTGTTCCTTTTCCCACTATCCATGCAGGCCTGTTGGATGTTGCACTATTTCAGTGAAATCAGTTTTGCCAGTGACGCTAACTTACAGTTTGGACTACAGCAGGTAAATAGGTCTGAAATAACTTACTGGCATTCTGGTTAAGACCATTAAACTGACCTATTGTCTAGCTAAGACTGCTTTCTCCCTTCAAATCACCATTTTATGCTTGGTACTTGCGTATTATTCATCAGTGTTCCTATTTGTTGCCCACCCTTGTCACCACTTGCACCCCCAGGTGGTGAACTGCCTCACAGGGGACAAGGAGCTCCCAGTGAAGGTAGAGGCCGCGGTGGCCTTGCAGTACCTCATTAAGCACCAGTCCATCGCCGAGTCCTGCATCCAGCCCTGCGTTAGGCTGATCATACAAGGTAACTGTTCTCTTGGGTGGCCTCATCTTCTGCTGAGGGTCATCTTAACCCTTTGGGTATCACCTTGCAAGCCACCCTCACTGCTTTGTTAAAAGCAGCATATAAAATTGTGGCTTAATACTAAATATCTATGGCTTGTATGTACGATAGTTAATTTCTTATTCAAATGTAGACTAATTTGAGGTACAGATGTCACACTAGAATTATTTTGAGTGTATTTGAATATGCCAAATTTGTGATTGTGTGTTCCTCTCTACAGAGCTGCTTGTTGTGATCAAGGAAACAGAGAACGATGACCTGACTAGTGTCTTGCAGGAGTTGATTGAGACCTACTCGGATCAAATCAGCGACGTTGCCGTGAGCCTCTGTGCCAACCTGGTGAGCTTTAATTAAAGCTTCGTCAGGGTGGACCTGGTCCATTACCCTATTGTTCAAATAATCCCTTTACACCTGTGCTAGTTATTGTGTTCTTGCTATACATATATTTGTTTTGTACCATTTTCTGTTTGTTTGATGCACACATTCTCTTTCTGCGTTTCCTTACTGCTCCAGATCCCATTTCTTCCTCGCTCCAGGTTTCCACGTTCAACGAGATTGTGGATCCAACAGGACAGTCTGATGAGGACAGCTACAAAGCCCTCACTGCTCTGGGCATCCTTTCAGCCATCCAGTCCCTTGTCAAGGCAACATTCAACGAAACCGATGTATGTGTGTGTGTTGTTTGTATGTGGAGGGAGGGGCAGATAGGGTTGTGAAGTAAGTGTACTTGCATCAGGCAGGGAAGAGTGAAGCTGGTGGACAGATAACGGTATGCTCTTATTTTCATTTTCTTACACCACCTCGCCTTCTAAGGGAGCATAACAGATTCTGTTTCTGCCAGGGTGTTTTATTTTTCTTCAGATTCATGGGCATTGGATAAATTTTGTAATTTTCCACTGAATTTATTTGTATAGGAATTTCTGCTATTTGAATCTGGCAGGTTGTGCAGAACTGTTTGTTACAAACTGGTCCGCTTGTATTCACTCTGAGTTTATCCTTTCCCAGTGATGATGTAATTTGCGACGTAGCTCTCTTGTGTGGGCGGTTGCCTGCTGCCCATTATAGCACAGGAGCAGCTGTGATGACAAATAACTCACTGAGGGAAAGTTGTGTATATAAGTGGGAGGAGTCATGGCCCCAGATCTTTTGATAGGTACCTTCCGTACAAGTTAATTATTGTTCACAAATGGGGAGGAATTAATATAACTTTCTATATAGGGGTCCAAGTTCTCTAATTAAGAGTGCACAGAATATATAATTCGCATTTATGCAATTCTGTACAAATGTTTTTTTGTGAGGATTTTGAATAGGCGGGTTGAATTTGGAGCTCCAATAAAGATGTGCACCCTGCTGCTAATTAACGTAGATGGCCTGGCCTTGTGTACTGTTCACTGCAACGAACAGTCACACTGATGCATCTGTCTTGTGTGTGCTATGCTGCCAGTTAGATTTATTCTTCAATCACAGTGTTCCCCTCCTCTATATCCTCCTTAGATCATGGCCCAGATGGAGGGCACGCTGATGGACATGATGGCACTCGTCCTACAAAATGGAGTATTAGGTAACTTCACGTGTAACCCCATGACATAGTGGCAAATGTGTGCAGCCCAGTGCTGTCAATACCTGGAGTGTTTAGAGAAATCGAACAATCGCATGACTCAAAATTGACCTTTGCATGAATTTTTTTAATAACTCTGCTACTTATTTGGGAATGCCATTTCAGATGACCATATCCTTTGTCACTGATGGTGTGTCATAGTTTCCTCCCTCCCTCTCTCCCTCTATTTCAGACTTCTACGAAGAGATGTTTGCCCTTCTCGATCTGTTCACCACGTTGTCTGTGTCTCCCCGCATGTGGCTCATGCTCCAGGTCATTTACGAGGCCTTTGGGAGAGACGCCTTTGATTGTTTCACAGGTGTGTTGGCTGGTCTGTGTGTGTTGGCGGGTTTGTGTGTGTTGGCTACGTGATGCCATTTTAGTGTCCATTACTTGCCCTGTGTCTCTCCAGATATGGTGTCTGTGTTGTACAACTTTGTCAAGGTGGACGTGGAAACTTTTCTGTCGGACACAAAGCATATTGAAATGATTATATCAATGTGCAAAACAGTACGTCTGCGTAATGGTTTGTGTGCTCTCTGTATGATGTACGTGTATGTGCGTGTATGTATGTGTGTTGAATGCTCAGTAAAGATAACGATGCATTGAAAAAACTACGGTACATCACACTTCCCAGTGATGATGTAATTTGCGACGTAGCACTCTTGTGTGGGCGGTTGCCTGCTGCCCATTATAGCACAGGAGCAGCTGTGATGTCAAATAACTCACTGAGGGAATGTGTGATTAGGGTATATGGGGGGGGGGGGTCCATGTTAACTTTAATGTGTGGGCATTGCCTGTATGTTCATTGATATACTGGCATTGCATGTTGAGTTTGAGTTTTCCGTTTTCAAATACAATCATTACATTTGTTTACGTATTTTTAGTTTGATTGGCTGTGATTGCACAAGCAAGCGTATGTCATAAAAGTACATGATAGTGGCACCCAAGCTGTTGTGTTCATTGTCAGGTGATGTCAGGTGATCCGGGGGAGGACCCGCAGATCCACGCCTGCAAGCTTCTGGAAGTTCTTGTGCTTCAATGTCAGGGAAGGATAGACTCTGTGAGTTAGCTTCTGGGGGAGAGGAGGGGGTGTTGTAGACACAAGTGCTTGCATGTCAATATGTGTATGTGTATGGATACACAACCTTGTGGGATTTAGAAGAGCCATTCTATGGGAAGACTTGCATTGCTTGATAGTTGTTTGTATAGACTTGAGTAAACAGATGCTCATAAAATGGGCATGGGAATCTTCTTTTTGGCTTCACAGTAAGTGTCCACTTGGCTAGATTTTGTTTCCTGTGTAAAAGGTTAGAAGTTATCTTGGCAAGCACTATTGCGTACGTGAAGCACCTAGTTGCTATGTGCAGTGGAAATGCTACGAGTTCTAATGGTGTGCATCCTTTGCTTATTTTGTCTTCAGTACATTCCTAGCGTAGCTGAGATAGCGCTGGAGAGACTCACCAGAGAGTGCAAGACGCCAAACCTGAGGACCATGTGCATCCAAGTGGTAAGCCACCTGTGAGGGACAAGGGGGAGGGTTGTAACATCTGGGGCTTGTAATCGATAGTTGAGTCCATGGGTACTTCCTTCTTCCTTTTCATGCTGCTATTTAAAAAGGAATGCCTGAGTGCTCTTTAATTAAGGCACAAATAGTAACCAGACTTCACTGTGCACGTCTTGGTTGGTGGTGCACGAGATGTTACATGTACAGTGGTTGGGTCCAGATAAGTGAATGTGCCCTGTGTGGTGCAGACTGTATGGCAAGACGGCAGAGAGGACATGGTGGTGGCTTCAGTATTCGTACCTGCACTGGATGAGTATCTGTTCTCGTTACATGTGCAGGGATGGATGATTAAGAAGTGTGTGTGTGTGTGTGTGTGTGTGTGTGTGTGTGTGTGTGTGTGTGTGTGTGTGTGTGTGTGTGTGTGTGTGTGTGTGTGTTGGGCTTGTGAGCTCCGATGTGGTTAGTCACCTACCTTTATGTGTAACTAGTCCCCATGCCTTTCAGGTCATATCCATTCTCTACTACAACCCTACCATGATGCTAACCCTGTTAGAGAAGACTCACGTGGCGTCCAGCCCGGAACCCATCACAACACAGTTCTTTACACAGTGGCTGAAGGATGCCGATCTGTATGGAGGGTGAGTGTGTGACTGATGATCTGTATGGAGGGTGAGTGTGTGACTGATGAAGTGTATGGAGGGTGAGTGTGTGACTGATGCTCTGTATGGAGGGTGAGTGTGTGACTGATGCTCTGTATGGAGGGTGAGTGTGTGACTGATGATCTGTATGGAGGGTGAGTGTGTGACTGATGATCTGTATGGAGGGTGAGTGTGTGACTGATGAAGTGTGTGGGGAAGGTGGGTGGGTATAAGGGTGTAGGAGTTGGTGTTCTTGAAATCAATGTTCAGATTGTAGACTGTGCTCCCTCCTCGTACATGTACACAAACCTTACCCAGGGTTTTTAGTGGAGTGAAAAAATTGTCTTAACAAAGTGTCCTGACATAGTTGAAAATGGTCGGACATCATTATTGATTGACAGGACACGCGTTATTCATGTTTGAAACAACAAATTGTTGTACACCTTACAATTGCACATTAGGCTATAAAAGATCAAGTCCCAGTCGTCTAAATTAAAGGTAAAGCCTGCGTCATAGTGCTTATATAGTCGGTAATTCACACAGTGGAATCATGTCTTCCACCTCTGAAAGGCTCCAAGATATTTCTTTGTGGCAGAGTCAGCCTTACATTTCAGGACAGTAGCTGGCAATGCTTTGGCCAGCCGCCCAAGTTCCGGGTCCTCCAGATTTGACAGCAGAGGCCAGACTCCAGAGGAGAATACATCTACAGAAGAGAAAAAACAAGACGGACATAACATCATGTCTGCATACAAAGCCCGCCATTATAAACATAGCCCTAAAACAGCAACAGCCTTTGACTGAAGGTGTGGCTTAGCACTCCCAACTTGCAAAATGCGCACCATGTTTTGGCTGTCAGTGAACCAACGCACCCTCATATTAACCACCCTACGGACTGCTCCCAAAAGGTAAAGCTGGCTATGTGCCTATAGCACCTGCATAATCCTGCTTGCAAGCATCCTCTAACAACTTCCTAAGATTGCTTAGTTTCTTTTCAGGTACAGACACCTGCCCATGCTCCAGATCAATGGTAAACCCAAGCCACTGCAATTTCTGTGTTGGAGCCCATGTTGATTTAGCCTCATTGACAACAAATCCTGCGTTAGACAATGTATTCTTCACCCACTGACTAGTAATGCCTGCCACCCTTTCACTGACTAGTAATGCCTGCCTCCCTTTCACTGACTAGTAATGCCTGCCTCCCTTTCACTGACTAGTAATGCCTGCCTCCCTTTCACTGACTAGTAATGCCTGCCTCCCTTTCACTGACTAGTAATGCCTGCCTCCCTTTCACTGACTAGTAATGCCTGCCTCCCTTTCACTGACTAGTAATGCCTGCCTCCCTTTCCTGACTAGTAATGCCTGCCTCCCTTTCACTGACTAGTAATGCCTGCCTCCCTTTCACTGACTAGTAATGCCTGCCTCCCTTTCACTGACTAGTAATGCCTGCCTCCCTTTCACTGACTAGTAATGCCTGCCTCCCTTTCACTGACTAGTAATGTCTGCCTCCCTTTCACTGACTAGTAATGCCTGCCTCTCTTTCACTGACTAGTAATGCCTGCCTCCCTTTCACTGACTAGTAATGCCTGCCTCCCTTTCACCAGCAACTGCACAGATACCATCGTCCAAGTACAGAATAGCCTTGTGACCCTTACCCCGCCACAATCGCACTCCGCAATAGTTTCGTACAAACATACGGTGCTGTGGACAAACCAAATGGCAACACAGTGAACACAAAGTACTTCCCTCCCCACTCAAAACCCAAATATTTTTGGTGATGCGGCACAATATCCACTTGATGGTAGCCCGACTTAAGATCAAACGAAAACACCCACTCACCTGGTTTGAATAGCAACATAGCCAAACGCATATCCTCATACTTACACTTACAACTCTGCTTCAACAGAAAACGATAGATGCCTAAGTTCACTACTAATCGTTTCTTCCTGCTCCCACTAGATACAACTGAAATAGGGCTGCACACGTGCGGTTGTTCGGCCACCTTATTGACATATCCCCCCTTCCAGCAGTTCTTTTATTGCTATCTCGACAAACTCAGCTTCTATAATTGCGGAATGCTGGTTACCACGATAGGTAGGGTGTGGGTTCTGCTACGAAGGTCATACATACACCTTACTAATGATATCTATAAGCCATGGAGAAGCACACAATTCTTTTCGCCAAAACTCCACACATTTTTCCAGGGCCCCTTTAACAGAACCATCCGCGTTTCGGCACGTGACTCTTTTGGTCTAATAAATTTACATGGCTATACCAGCGGCCGACACTGACTTGCTTACTGTGATACGAGCGATACAGGAGACGATTACGGACACTAAGATACCTGGTAAGCAGGCAGAAACACATCCTCTTAGATGTGTCTAAATGCCTTCTAGCTTGCACTTACCATGCACGAGATGTACCGAAACACATATCGGTCCGCGGACGGTTAAATTAAAATAACCCACAAAACTATAAGACATTTGTACATAACGTGTAACGTTGGTACACCTTTGACAGTATGCGTTCCACACAACAACTCTTTCTTAACAGTTATAAGATTGGACTTTGTTGCGTGAGTCTAGTTCACACACTATGTTCCGAAACAAGATGGGTCCACAACCTGTTCACAAAGCAGTTGTACCCACATGTTGAGGCCCCTTACAACGGATATACGTTCGTTCCACAGAGGGAATAATACACTTATTTGCTTATAGAAATGACCTGCTGTGCACACCTCACTATCAGGTGACAAAATCCTTCATAATCAACACCCTTACTACCCATTGACCCCTCATCTGTCAATTGGAAGGATACGTGAACTGGTCACAAGCTCCTACTTGGGACAGTCCAGCTTAATTGGCCTCACAGGAAACAGGACGCATCAAAGGATGGCATTCCAGACCCATTAGCAGGCTGAAATGGAGCCCTCATGAGATCAGAGCAGGATCAGAGCAGGCAAAGGCTGTGGAGCCCTCAGTGGTGGAACTTCCTCCTGTCTCCAGAACTGCAGCTGAAACCTCTGCTTTGTCCCCCCCCCGGTTTCTTGTGTGGCTGGCTTCCTCCTCTTTGCCAGCTTCCGCTCGGCCATTCTCTCTGCCCGCTCCACCCTCTTTTCATCCTCTGAGTCATTAGCCCAGAGACACGACTTTTTGATTAGTAAGAAGGATGTACCATCTACAATGCATCCTCGTCTAGAGCAGATCTTACCCATGGTTGTTTCAATGAATTGACCTATTGTCATTCTACTAATATGAGCAGACATGGAGATGATTGAAAGCACCTGTGAATTCTAGTATGCATAAAGATTAAAAATTTTTTTATTGACTATGAAAACAGTCCCTAACATTAAATTACAAATTAGTGTCCCAAGCGCCTAATATGACGCACACTCAGAGAGGGAGAATCAGTTATCCCCCTCGTGTTCACTGAGGCCAGCATTCTCACCCCCCTCACGTGCATTGAAGCCTAGCCTCGTCCTCACTGGGACCGCCAGCCTCATCCCTTCGTCCTCACTGGCATTCTCATCCCCTTCGTCCTCACTGGAGTCATCCGCGCTCTCAGCATTGAGCCACATGTGCTTGATCTGGGCCTGGAATAAACGTGCAGCGCTCCCTTGCGAGAGCGGTTCATCTCTTTAGTGTAAATAGCCCTCAGTTTTTCATGCTGTGCAGCAATCTGTTCTTTAGTCTTCTGCTGGACTTCCTTGTATGCATTGAGGAACATCTTCATGTCATCAATGGCAGCAGCAGTATGTGCACGTCTACGGTTCAGCTTCAGTCCTTGTTGATGCTGGCCACATCTGGTGACAAACCACCAGTTGCTTCCTCACGGTCACCCTGGTGTGCTTCCTCCTGGTCTTCCTCACGGTCACCCTGGTGTGCTTCCTCCTAGTCACCCTCAGCGATCACCCTGGTGTGCTTCCTCCTGGTCACCCTCACGATCACCCTGGTGTGCTTCATCTTGGTCCTCACCCTAGTTATCCTGGTGTGCTTCCTCCTGGTCACCCTGGTTACCTGAGAAGCCCTGAGGTTTATCATGGCCCTTTGGAAATCTGTTAACTGCAGTAGATTTCGATAGTAAAGCTTGCGTAGATCGTTCTGTACGATTCTGTTGAGATTTTGCTGCAAGCCTTTTCTTAGCCTCGTCCCCAGGCCGTCAATTTAAGTTTAGGAAATAAGACCTATTGCCACTATGTTAGTGCGCATGCGCTGGCCATTACCTGAAAAACATGTAATCGTATACTTAGCTTGTAAACCGTTCCGTAAACCGTTCCGCGCGAAGCAATGGCAGAATTTCATGAAGCGTTGGCCTATTCTCTTCTGTTTGTGAACCAACAGAACCTTGTACTGAAAGCGAAGCAGGAGGAAGCATTGTTTCATTTGTACAACGGTCAACAGCTGTCACAATCAGGATAAGTAAGCCTTCTTCCAGGGTGGTCAGGAGTCAGCCGCTTAGCCCCTGATCTACATTGCCTAGTCTGAGGAGAGGCCCCAGGACCACTTGAATCCTTAGTTCTCTTATTTGTAACCTGGACTTGTGAATTACTACCAGAGGCAGTGAGAGTGGGGTCTTTGTTCTTTTCGTAAGTAGCCTTGGCTGTTGTTCTAAAATACTCTTCTGACACAAGTTTGTTTTTGCAAGGTTTGCAAATGAACCTGGACAAGCCACTGGGACATCGGAAACCTTGCTGAGCCTGTTTGCAAGATCTGATGCCAAAATTCCCTTGAAAAAAGTGCGACATAATGTGAACGAGACAAAACACTGTCACAAATCCTACAAGACTCTGACATCGTATACGAATACGCGTCACGTGTGCAATGTTTTTAATTTTATTCATAAACAAAACCTTAACGAGGCAGACTGGATATGAGTTAGCTTACGGAACGGTTTACAAGCTAAGTATACGATTATGTGTTTTTCAGGTAATGGCCAGCACATGCGCACTAACATAGTGGCAATAGCTACCAGGCCGTCTTTTTTCCTAAACTTAAATTGACGGCCTGGGGACAAGGCTAGCCTTTTCTCAGCCTCTTTCTGTTCTGTTTCTGTTTCGCTGCCTCTCTTCTTCGTCTTCATGCAGTTTCTGCTGTTCAAGCTGCTGTGCTTCACGAAGTTTCTGCTGACGCTGCTGTTCTGCTTCATGCTCTTCACGAAGTTTCTGCTGACGCTGCTGTTCTGCTTCATGCTCTTCACGAAGTTTCTGCTGATGCTGCTTCTCTTCATGCTCTTCACGTAGTCGCTTCTGTAACTCCTCGGCTTCTTTTTGATTCGCAAGCAGTTGTTCTTGAAGCTTCTGCATTTGCTCTTGAAGCTGACGATGCTTGTTATCTGCATCTTCTTTCAATTTCAATTGCATAGCTTCTTCCTGCTGCTTCTGTGCTCCCTGCTGCTGCTGTGCTTCGTGCTGACGCTGCCTCTCATCTGCTTCTTCCTGTGCATGCTTCTGGTGTTCTTCTTCTTTCTGTGCATGCTTCTGCTTCTCAGCTGTGTCTTCACCCAATGGATAAGATAGTGGACTGCATTTCTGACGTACAATCTTGAAACGATAGCCTACCTCTCCAAGCCAGGTACCATTGCTATACATATTATTCATACAGATAGTCGTTTCTGTATATTTATCGGGCCTGTTTAGTATGGGTTCTAGCAAAAATTCATACTTTATATCATTAGAAAGGTACGTACGAGTATGAGCTATTGAGATATTCGTTCATAAAATTCATTGTAGGTTGTGACTCTATCAAATTGACCCAAGTGCAATCTCGAAAGGTATATTGGTATATCACATATGAAGGATTGTTCAGGCTGGCTGTATAATCTTAGGTTGGATATTGTATACATCAAATCTATGCTTTATTGTCTTCTGCTGTCTCAATTTCTGCAATTTATTGTCTTCTGAATCCACATTTTTCCTCAACTTTGCTTTATTATCTCATCTGGGTTCACATTTTCCTACTCCCAACTTTGCTGGCTTTAGCTTCTACCTCTTCCCAACTTTGCTTTATTGTGTGGTCTGGATTCATATTTTCTTACTCTCAACTTTGCTTTATTGTGTGGTCTGGTCCACATTTTTCCTACTTCCAACTCATCTCAACTTTGCTGGCCATAGCTTGTGCACCCATATCATCTGTGCACAGTGTGAAGGTTGGTTTATTGTCATCTGGACATTTTCCTACTCCTAACTTTGCTGGCCATAGCTTGTGCATCCATATCATCTGTGCACAGTGTGAAGAGTGGTTAACTTTACTTTTATGTGGTCTGCTCTCTTCCGGATTGTTAACTCTGCTTTATTGTGTTCTTAGTTCATTATTGTATTATGGCTCGTCTCAACTCTGCTTTATTGTGTGGTCTGCTCATTGTCATTAGCATTATGCGCAATCAACTTTGCTTTATTGTCATCCCAGTGCAGCGATCGACCTGTACTTTATTATCTGAGTACTACAATGTGTAATCCGCCTCAGACCGATCGGCAAACTTGATCAATCTTTGCCTGCGGGAAACAAGGTCCGTACCTTCATGCAGCGCTTCCTTCACTCTGTCAAAGGCTGCCTTGCTGCCACCTCGTTCCGCTCACGCCACACTGCTGCTGGCGCTGCTCAGGTGGTCTGCGATCTCGTCGCAGAAGTGGTACTGGTTCTCATTACCGTGACGCTTGAAGATGTAGGAGTCGCGGCGGACGCCTTTCTCCAATTTTAGCGCTGCGTCCTCCTGTCCCTCTCGGAGCTGCCGGACCTCTTCCATTAGTTGGGCAAACTGGTCGCCCGTGAGTTGACGCTGATCCCTCTTTAGCTGTTCCCTCCTTAGATGTTCCCCCTCTAGCTGTGACATCTTGGACTGGTGAATTCTCACGTGACATTTCCTCAGTTCACAGACATGTGCACTGGGCAACTAGACTGATTTTCTATCCCGCTCACATCACCTTGTACCTCTACCTCCATGTGGTCACATCACGTGCTGTACAACCAATCACATACGGAGGGAGCATAGTTTCTGTCTAATTCACTACATTCAACCGACAGAGACGTGTATTGGTGGCCAGTGTATGCATGTATGTGGACTCGATATGCGATATGTCCCGGTGATGATGTAATTTGCGACGTAGCTCTCTTGTGTGGGCGGTTGCCTGCTGCCCATTATAGCACAGGAGCAGCTGTGATGCCAAATAACTCACTGAGGGAAATGTGTGACTTTGATGTATGGGATCTATGGATAGTGCGTGTAGAGCTTATTTCACTATTTGGAATTACTTAATAGTTCAAGGAGACGTGTGTGTGTGTGTGTGTGTGTGTGTGTGTGTGTGTGTGTGTGTGTGTGTGTGTGTGTGTGTGTGTGTGTATCTTTGCACTGGGCAATACATGTATTCGTTCCCTTTGATTTGGTAGTATCCATGACCGCAAGATGTCGGTGCTTGCGTTCTGCTCACTCTTGCAATGCCCTCTGAGGATGGATGCGGTCTGCAAGCTGGCACCCCAAATAGTGCCCGTCATGATCGGTCAGCTTATGGAACTGATAAATGCATACAAAGGTGAGAGTCTCACAATGTGTCATTAGTGTTATGTTGTTGTGTTCAAGAAAGAAATGAAGGGAAGAAGGAAAAAAACCTTGCAAAGCAACACTTGGTACACAGACATTCGGTAGAGAACAAAGGAGGGGGGAGGGGTGTTAGATGCGAGAAGGAAGGAGGGGGGAGGGTGGGAGAGACAAGTTCAAGGAATTAAGAATTTACCGAAAGATGGAGTTATTGGGTTTTTTTTTTTTTTAAATCTGCATCAGTGTCAAGATGTGTGGTCTCATGTATTGTGTGTTTTGTCTTGTGGACCGTTGTTATGGTTTCAGTACAGGTTAGTTATTATATTTTAATGAGGCAGCATCTGTAAGTGTCCTTGGATCATAAATCAATACTTCAGTGATGTAGGTGCATCTAATTGAAATAAAGGTATTATTATTATTTTTTGTTGATAATTTTATGTTATTAGCTGCTGCCCAGGATGAAGAAGATGACGACGAAGACATCGATGATGAGGAGGAGGAAGATGGTGTGTGTGTGTGTGTGTGTGTGTGTGTGTGTGTGTGTGTGTGTGTGTGTGTGTGTGTGTGTGTGTGTGTGTATTTAGAGATGCTTTTGATTGAATATGATGACACAATCCTATGAGTTGTGAGCCTCTGCGGTGAGCAACTCACGTTTCAGCCTTGTCTGACTCAATCAACTCACTCAGTGCATTACATTCAGCACTGATCTGTGCACATGGGTGTGGCCTCCATTATTAACTTTCCCATCCCAGAGGAGCTGGACAGTGAGGAGGATGGAGTGGACGAGGAGGGAAAGGAGTACCTCAAAGCTCTGGCAAAGAAGGTAATGCCCAGTGCATAGTTACTAGGGACAGAGGGATGGTTGCTAAGGGAAGGCCACACCTACAACTGAGCGTTAATCAGCACTTTCAACTCCTCTCTCTACTCGTGTGCTGTTTGTATGATTGTCTATGAGCCTCCCATATATCTGAGTGGATTCATTATTGCATGCAGTCTGCCTGATGATGTCACACACTCATTACCACGTAGTGTCTTGCTTTTGTTTTCAATTGCATCTCTTTGCCGATACAGAGGTGGTGTCACAGTTTTTCTTATCTTCCTCACGACACACTGTAGGCATCCAACGCCCTTGGTGCCTCTGAGAGCAGTGATGAGGGGAGTGAGAGCAGTGAGGGAGATGGACTGACCCTCCTCGAGATTGACTACGAGACTGTTGTGGACGATGAAGATCTCGTGGACGAGTTCTTCACCTTCAAGAACACACTGGAATGTATGTGACCTACCAGTCTCCATGGGATGGTCATATGACCCTAGCTGTTTGTAAGGGGTTTCATGTGACCTAGCTGTCTCTTGGGTGATGTACTGAGTATGGTTTGGTCATTTACGGTGCATCTTGCTTAATACATTATCTCAAGTGCTACTCATATTCAGAGGGTGACTAGATAAAGTTTATTGTGATGGGTTAGGTTGGAGAATGGGTGCTACCATGGATTTGAAACAGTGTGATCGTTTAATCCATAGACTGATTTATCCAGGGTACTGTAATTGTAACGTGATAAACAAGATCGGGTTATTTACATCAAGAACGATACATTGGCAGCTGTGTTTGTGTGTGTGTGGTGTGATTTCACTTTTTTTCCTCCTCCTCCTCTTCCCTATTCAGTGTTGTCGGCCAGTGGTGACCCCTGGTACTCCCTCCTCACCAGTGGTCTGTCTTCAGAACATCTAGAGAACATCAAAACGTTGTTTGTAACTGCGGAGCAGAGAAAAGCCGCAAGAGGTGTGTGGTCCGCTGTCTTCTTCCCTTCCCCCTTCCACACCCCCCCCCCCTCTTCCCCGCCTCTCTTTCTTTCCCCTACCCACTTCCTCTCTCCCTGCCCCACTTGCCCATCTCTTGGCTGTTTGAATTATGTTTTGCTTTCAGTTTACTTGATTGAATTGGGTTTTCAAATTGTTTTTTTTCTCCCTTCCCTTTCTGTGCTGTTGAAGATTCACGGAAGATCGAAGAACAGGGTGGTTATCAGTTTGTAGTGACACAAGTACCAAATAATTTTGTATTTTCGTCATGACCCCTCCAGATTGCACTCACCAAAAATGTTTATTGTCAGATGTAATATGAAAGTTTGTCAACTCTTTTATACCTGTATGTCCACGCGCGTGCATGACGGCCACCACTCCGAGAGAGGCTGGCCCAACACCACGTATGGGACCTCTAAGGTTACAGTGACCGCCCTGAACAAGGTCTACGCCAGAGAGGCAGAGTGAGACTTGGCAAGGACAACGATTCAGTGAACGCTTGCACTCCTGGCTTTTGCAAAACGGACATGACCTCGAGCTCCAATTCGATTGGTTCCACAGCAGCTGCCGAGGGAGCTGACAAGCCTGTGCACCTGGCCCTCCTGCCTCCCAGTAAAACGGTCATTGAATTGGGCCGAAATGTCTTTATAAGTAATTGCTTTTCTATAATTATTAACCTTTATAGGGATGTCGTATTTTCTTCTATCATCTATTACGCAACCATATCTGAGCAACTGGATCAAGTTACGGCCGCATGGCGTGGTACATTGGCATTATCCTTGTGTGTTTCGAGGACTAAAGCCCTTTAAATGTAATCTTTGTTGTATTTGCCAGAGATTATATATGTGTCTGCATGCATGTATGCGTGTGTTCGAGCATGTGCTGTGATTTGTCAAAGACACTTAATTATTACATGTACTGGAAACCACATGAATTATTAATGAACTGCATCAAGGGCTGTAGTAAGTAGATTAGAAGACTGGGATTTGATTGGGGTAGTATGTTGTTTTGTTTTGCTTTGTTTAAACCGTCGTCGCTATCTTTTCTTCATTTTTGGCATCGCGAATTCAAACTGAGCAATATACTAAGCTAATGAACCTAGAGTTGATAATCATCATTTCCTGGTAATGTATAGAAATAAATACATGTAGGCTCCATCATCATGTCAATATAATTTGGAGTTAGAGAAACCATCCTGGTATACTGTGAAACGTTAAGGCCATAACTATTACCATTTTTGCAGAGGCCTGACAACAGAACACATCGTTCGATTAAAATCGTTTGCCCTTACTTTAAGAAACATCCTTTCCAATACAAACTAATATGCGAGTTATTAAGCGCTGGAAACACCTTTCAAAACAAATGTCTGCTCATCGGTGTGTCCAGGAGCCTAACCAAAGCAGCGTAGCATGGCAAACATGCACGAAGAAGCTAAACCCGTATGTTAACGTAATCATTAAGACTTATAACGGGTTTACCTCAACAAAAGAACAGCTTTCTGTAACGGTAAGTCACCAAAGCTAAGGCAACTTCACAAAAGCCTTTGTTTGTCCAAAAGAGTTGGGAACGAGGCGCAACGAGGATTGCGACAATTTATAGTATTACGTTACACGGTGGTTTCCAGTCCATGTAGTGTCCTTGGTTCTGTGCATGAAATTAACGTCACCACAAAGCCATATCCCCTGCTCAGGCATTTCTGACTGCATCAGAGCCATGACAAAAATAAGTAGAGGCAGTTTGTTGTTGTGGCCATATGGAATAACCACTCCCCCTTGATTGTTACTGAGTTGCATGTACAAGATGCATTGTGTTTGAACTCACCCTCCAATTGGAACTCACCCTCCAATGCTGCAACCATTTAACAGTACACACATACTGGGCAGTGATCAACAGCCAGGTCTGATGGAGGAGGGAGGAGTGGCCATAGTTGGAGGGGTACCCTCCCCACCCCCCACCCCCACCTCCCTTCCCGACCCAGATAGGTATGGAGGAACATTAAGTACCCAATCTGGTCTTGGCCGCAGCTCCAGAAGTTTTATTATTTCTAAAGCCACCAAAACCACTTAGCAAATTATTATAATTATTATCTAATAATAATAATAAATCGTACTGATACAACAGAACACCAGAATAATGAATACACATGACAAAGTTAAACTACAACCTAACTATTAACACTATAGCTACAAGGAAATCAATACACTAGAGATGGATTGGGCTAAGGCCTCTTCCCAGGATGGCTCTTGCCACAGCTCTCACCAAGCAGATGTTTAGGCGGCCATATATGTCAGACAGAACTCTGGGCTTGGGGCAGGAAAGGTAGATAGCTAAATAGGTAGCCAGTTGTGAGAACATGTGTTGGGACTCCTTCTCCCAGTTACCATACGTTTCAACTGCCATTGGTGTACACATCCATCCCGATTCTTGACACTTTGGGTCATTGGCAGCATGCTTCCTCGTTTCTGCAGACAGGGCTACCACACCTGCAAATCTACTTGACTCTTTCAAGGAGACTGGAGTGAGGGGAGAAGTGACTGTGATGTCTAGGGCAGCAGGTTGGCCTCTCTCCCAACCCTCCACAAGGACGTCAGCTGGACAAGAGTGATTGTTATCACGACACAAACCATGTCCTGCTTCCACCCTGACAGACAGGTGTGCCTTGTGACATAAATCTGCAATGATGTCACACAATTTGTTGTGTCTGATGACTGTGTCACAGGGGGGGGGGGGGGGGGGGGGGGAGGACTGTCACCACCATGTCTACAGGACACAGCATGGTGACCCCTGGGCAAAATGGGCACACTGAGGCAAATGAAGTGTCTAGACACAGCCAACCATCTGACAGCAGTTTGGGATTCTTATTATTTTTTTGGGGGGGGGGGAGGGCCTAGACCTGTATTGAGTACCACTATTTGCATAAGGGATCGTTTCTGCGAAAAGCGACCTAACGCATGTTTTATCAAGATTTAATTATTTTTTGGATACTCTAGAAGTCTGAAATGTCCCCTACACATTGCTTCATACACACTGAAAATCAGGGAATCTGTCATGGAGTTGTAAGGCTCTAATTAGCCATACATTTAAATGCAAGCATAACATTTCTATTGTGCACTGGAAATGTTATAATGTATGCACTAGGTCCCTTTTCGGGGAAACAATTCCCATATGATGGTAGGTTGAATGCTGACACAAAACCTTCACTTTTTGTATGCAAGCAACCATTGGGAGGAGGGGGGAGTGGTCATACACCTAGTGGCCATAGCAACCATTGGGAGGAGGAGGGGAGTCAGTGGTCATACACCTAGTGGCCATAGTATCAAAAAGCTTTCACTGGTACTTTGTAACTCTAAAGCAGTCTAAAAGTTAATATTTATACCATGCTTTTAATAATACTAGTGAATGAACTAACATGCCTTTGGGCTGGTGTGGACAAATGGCACTGAAGTGATACACACCTATTTCAATTTATGGGCATGGCACTTGCGACTGAAGTGCATTGTGCCAAGAATACTACCCGAGTGTGTGTCCCAAACAAAAGACTGAATGGTGTTGGGGCTAAAACTGTGGTTCCTTTCTGAGTCACACAAACTTTGGAGGTGATAGTGTTTGTGCATGTGGTGAAGCAAGATGAGGCCTGATTGTCACCTTGGTATCCATGCTTCTTTTAAGTTTTGTCTGGGGAAGAGAGGAGGGGGGTCAGTGTGTCATGCACATTTACACTCATAGGTTTAGTGCACATTGTATGAATATGTTTACCTATGCTGGACAGTGATGAACCCACCTGTATGCAACTTTCTTATCTGCTGCCTCTCTTACCTTGCATGCACATTGCAACTCTACATACTTTTCAGAAGGTAGTGGGGAGGTCGGTCTGTGGTTTGCATATTGTGAATGACATAGGCGTGCATTACATAGTCCAGAGCAACCGTGTTGACCAGAAAATAGTTGAACTGTACAACGATTGCTCTTCGAGTTAAAGTATGTTCTATGAATGTCTGTATAGCCGTTTTAGAGAGAGAGAGAGAGAGAGAGAGAGAGAGAGAGAGAGAGAGAGAGGGAGAGAGAGAGAGGGGAGAGAGAGAGAGGGAGAGAGAGAGAGAGGGAGAGAGAGAGAGAGAGAGAGAGGGAGAGAGAGAGAGAGAGAGAGAGAGAGAGAGAGAGAGAGAGAACGTTGCTGTGTGCATGCTCCATGAAAGCCATCAAAGACCAGCAGGAATAGGCACTTGCCGACATGCATGGAGTTTGTTGACCAGAAGTTATTGCACACATCAAACCTTTTAAGTACCCAATTGAATGTGGAATAGCTCAAAATTAAAGGGTATTGTATATGAGTACATAGCAACAAAAAGCACCTTTGAACTATAACCACACTATAATGAGTTCCTCTGGGAGTCAGAATGTCAAAATACTGTAATGTTGAAACATGCTCCAATTAGCAACCAAATGCCTAACTAGAAACACCCATGGAACAAAATAGTACAATGGTTATCTCATGGCAATGCGGTCACTGATGGAATTGGTGTAATTTTTTTTAGTGCAATCATTTCAACTCTAGCACATAAAACATTGCCTTGCTCTGTAACACATTGCTCCAACAACATTTTATTACAATCAAATGGACAATAAATGATCAAACCTAGAATTGAATACAAATTTGTACGCTCTATTGACATAAAAGTGTATAAAAGTGTAATTCTAAGTATAAAGAAATATTATTATACAGTATGGCATCTTCATTCATTCATCAGTGGTTCACGATACTCTTGATCTCCATCTTCGTTGTGCATTGGCATGTGCACATAATTTGTATTAACTTGAAAATATCCTAATTCACCCATTTTCATCTTCGTCCATAAAAGTAATGGTTTAAAAGTATTGTATAAAAGAATTACTAAAAAGCAAAGAAAGGACATGCCTATACTTATAGCTGATGGAAGGCAATCACCAATTTGAAAATCAGATGGAAAGTCACGCTCTGCCAGATTCAAAAAGTAGATAGCCATTGAGTTGATGATGATGTTGACATGTAGTGTAGTCTCCATTGCACTGATGACCCAGCTCTTGTACACTGCAAACCCTGAAAAGACAATTCCGGCATGAACAATTATAATCATTAAAAGTATCATGGTTGGCTGCTGGGAAAAGTATGTTGATACAATGGCTAGTGCTATTCGATAAACAAGCATTGCTCCAGTCCAGAAGCGATAACGATCCTTGAATGGTGCTTCATAGCTATCAACAAGTGGCTTTATCCTGTTGATCCAAGAGAAAACTCTCCAGTGAGACAACTTCATCAAGTACGGTGTTAGCAGTAGTAGCAGAGTATATGGTATGATGAAAAGTATCGTGACCAATAGGCCAAAAATAAATAGGCCAATATGACTTTTATTGGCCAAATATTCCTTACTTCCATCATAAGTCCAAATCAACTGATGAGTGTAAAGGGAAATATCCATCCGATTAAAAGTGAAAATAATCAATATTGTTCTAAGCATTTTAGAATAAAATAGTAAAATAAGTGTTGCAATCACTGGAACAATGCGATATCGACAAAGTCTTGAAATTTTAGTTGATAATCTTCCAGCCAATACTATTGCTCCTATAATTGCGGAGACATAAAATGAGAAAGCAAATTGCAACCACACCTTGCCAATGCTTTCCATATTTTCATAAAAGCATGTCTCAATACCAAGGTCTAAATTTAACCATGAAATAAATACTGAAAGAATATTCATAACAGGATTGCATGAAGGTGAGAAGAATACATACACATTCAATTTGATGACAAATGCGTATAAAATAAAAATATTTATAGTTCCATTAGCAACTGTGAAATCACATGCTAACAAGAAGGCCACAAGTGCCACACCCATGATGGCAAATGGGATTAGAAGCAGAAGGTATGTGTTGGTACAAGCTGAAGTGCACTGAGATGATCCCAGCATTATACTTTGGTTACCTTGACACTGACCACATAGAACACCTGAATGGTTATGTTTGCATTGTAGATCAGGAGATTGCAAGTTGATAGTTTTTGATACATTGCAGTATTCAAAAGGGCAATCATCTACTATTCCAATACCTCCAGAAGGCACACTGCCAACCCACTTAGCCCCTGAGGAATATGATATTAACTGGTCATCAATGTTGCACATTACATCATCTTGTTTCAATAGATCATTGCAGCCACATGTTAATGAGCCATTATCCATCGCAAATCCCAGAGGGCAAGGTAGCACTGTGATATCAATGTAAATTGTATACAAATAGTCCGTCAAAGTGTTGAATGCCTGTTCAGTACTGAAGAAAGTTGTGTATGGACCATAAATAGGTCTAACTGGTATGCTATATGTTTCACAATAATTGGATGTTTTTATTGGAGAGTTTGAAATTGCAGAATTGTATACATACCATGTGTATACAATCCCAGGAACGATCCCATTTCTTTGACCACGTGTGATAAACGATATCTTAACCTTTTGTCCCGGATACATGTGGACCATAGAGGTAGGCACATCATCTAGACAAACCAATGGATCACTTACATTACAGTAGCATACAATTGTTGGATCTGACGAAATCAATGATGTAGAATTGTCATGGCTACCTATAACCGTACTAATATTAAACATTTCCCCTGAAGAGTGAGTGCAGGTGTTGTAATACTGAGATGGCATATGGCTGCAATCCAAGACACAGTTATCAATATTCCCTCCGTACAACACACTACCTGCTTCTGCAGCATAGTTGCCTTCAAAGTACATATGAGCATCATTTTCTGAGCTAACATTGCCACCAAATTGAAAGAAACAGTTTGGTGGGGTAAGTGATAAAGCATCTTCCAGGATAAATATGGCCCCTCCATTAAGTAGAGCAAAATTATTAATAAATGACAAATTGGACTTAGTGGAAAAATAAATAGTGGAGAATGAATCCATGAAGATTGCTCCTCCATAAGAAGCCTTATTGTTGACAAATTGCACCATGGAATATTCTTTTGCAATTAGTTTGGATGAAAGAAGTAAAAGAGCCCCTCCGATTCTAATTGTATTAACATTTGTAAACAATACCGACCCATTAAGAGTAATTGCAGATTTTATAAGAGTACTGCGTGCCAAATTAAAAGTGCTGTTTGTAATATGGACATCAACAAACTCACAGTACAATTCTGTGTACATAAAATATGAGTTCTCAACAATTAATTGTGTATTAGTTGCACCAACAAATTTGAATCTTCCAAAATTATTGATAAGTTGTAGAATTTTTGAATGGCAATATATCATATAAACATTTGTGTTTTTGTTAGAGCTCTTCACAAATAAAGATGAGTCATTTACAGATGTATCATCAGCAATTACAGAGCTCCAAAGGTAAATATCTACATGGTGAAAAGCTCTTTCAGGAATATCAATATAAAGCGAGCCACACAACCATGCATGGTTGCATTCCAAAAATGAGTTGTTTATTGCAAATATACTTCTTTGCAAACTAGATGATGGTATAGCATAGTAATATATGCTTCCATACTTCGACACCCCCAGTTTGCTTGTAATATAATTCATGGTAATGTTCGAATGGGAGGTGGCTCCAAAATAAAAGTTGGCACCGAATTGTCCTTGATTTCTGTACGATACAGTGTTGTTGATGGTGACATGAACATTAAATGATTGCTGTGTTATAGACAGTGCCAATCCTGTACCAGGAGTAAGGTTTGTACAATTAGGGTATGATCCATCAACCCCCAAACTTAATACAAGGTTTTCTAAACGCAATTCATTGTTTTCCAGTGTAATATTGACAGGATCCTCAAGCTTAATGTACAGATTGCCACCATTTAATGAGCAGGTTGAGGAATTTTTGTATTTGTAAACGGTGTTTGTTGCACTAACATTATTATTGCATTTGATTCCGATGGATTCATGTTGAAAATCATATTTTATGAATTGATTGTTTCCTATAAATGATGACATCACTATGGCTGAGTTTCCAATTATGTTAATTCCCAGTATCCCGTACCCTGTACTGTTCTTAATGGTCACACCCTCCATCCCGAGGTTAGAGATATTCAGAAGATGTATGGCTGCATTGAGTGAGGTTTGAGGCGAATATACTCCACAATTGGTGATTGTAAGGTTTGTTATCTGCAGATTGGTAACATTGGAAAATGAGAATCCAGAATAACCAGTGCAAGTCATAGTTGTTAGCGATTCCAAATATGTAACACTCCTATCATCATCATACTGGGTAAAGTTGTATGTGAGGCTGTCATCAAAAACTGAAGACTGCTTGGAGCTGCTGTTGCCAATCAATGCCAAACTATCGATACTCTGAACATTGAAGAGTCCAGCTGTATCCAGGATGTGATTTCCAGGTAGAAAGTTGAAAGTTGTATTTGATACGAAATATTTTGAAATATGCTGAACATAAGTGTTGATATCAAAACACGGGTTTGAATCCACAGGACACGAGTTGTTTGTGGCACCACGTGGTAACACATGACAAATATGTCCATTGCTAGTAGTTGTCGACGCACATATGGTTGTGAAAAACATAAAAACATGTAGCCAAATTCCTGCACTGTTCAATGATACTCGGCTTAGACAGTACGCTTGAATCAATACCATTATTGCTATGAGAGAAAGTAATGGAAATCAAGACAAACAAAATAAAACATACCAACCCATGCCTGTTTGCTGCTAATATATTGTCTATTGCATAGTGATATGGAACGTTCTACGAGACTTTGAACCTTGTGGCTTTATGTTTATAAAAGAAAACCCAAATTGCTGTAACTTACGAAAGGTTAAGGTTAATGTCTTTCGACCATTTCATTATGTATTTTGGTGCCTTGCACAATCACAGTGGCCGACGTTACAAGGTACGATACCCCATCTGGTTCAAAACCTCAACATCTTTAGGTAGGAGCGTCCTTCACATTCGGTGTGCACGTATAGCTCGAGGAGTCTTGTCGCTATTGAGTTGTTCTGTTCGTTAATTTTTACTTAATCCATTACGGAGATACCACCGTGCGAAGTCAATGCACATTTTCGCGGTCGTTTCGCGCCAATAATTTTAGTAAACGCGTCCACCAGTGTATGAGAAAATTATTGGCGGAATTGAGCGGGAAAATGTACATTAACTTCGCACAGTGTATCTTTGTAACGCATAATACAGAAGTCTATGAAATGATTGATCAATAAAATTAATAGACGAGAGAAGGCTCTGAAGACTTTTGGTGGTGATCTCTGGAGGCATCTCTCCATTGGTGGTGTGGAGATTCAATGCAAAATACATGTATAACCTGAGCTTCTCTATAGATCCAAGAGTGCCTGCCATTTGCTTTATCATTTATCCATGCTCTTAAATGGCTGAGTGCTTGATATATTATGTACATCACAATTTAAATATGCAAAGAAACAAGCAACAGCTGTTTTTAAAGCAAATAGATTCATGAAATACAAGCTCGTTTTCCTGCTCTTTGAAGCTTCAGCTCCACCATTCTGTCTATATATGAAGCGGTTTACTACATGTATACCCTCATAAAACCACAAATACCTACATGCTACATTTGACGTAGTCTCGTACCCAGACCGATTATCACATAATGCAACTGCTAAAGGCCGGCATACACGGGTCAACTTTTGTTGATTTGTTGCTTGCAACAAGATGATTGTGCGATTATGTGGTTATAGTTGACTGATGAATAGAGTTACGAACGTGATATATCATAACTGTGAAAATCGCGCGACACATCGGTTCAACAAATATGGATGTCGTTTCAACAAATATGGATATTGATGTCACCATGGGTAGAGCTGCTTGCGCTGCTGTTATTATAGCCCTGATCATAAGGAAGCGACAGCGAAGAAGAAGGAAGCGAAGTACATGGGTAAGGGAGTGGATAAGACGTAGACATAAATATGGGGCCTACCACCACCTCATGCGAGAGTTGCAAGCTCTGGACGTGTCCAGCTACCTAAACTTTGTCAGAATGAATGCCAGTACATTTGAGACGCTTCTGACAAAGGTAGCACCCTTAATTGCTCGAAAAGACACAAACATGCGCGATGCTATTCCTCCTGGTGAACGTTTAACGTGTAGAGGCATTCCCTATTTCTTATAACATATCAATCAACTGTTCTACTTTAGCATTACTCCATTGGAAGGAAGCCATTTTTGTTTTAATAAGAGCTAATAACAGCTAATAACAGTGCGGTACGCGGTACATATCTTTGATGTAGCAGCAACTTGTTGCTTCAAATTAGGAAGGCTTTCTAATTTTCGGGCAACTATCGACTTGTTGCTATCAACAAATCAACTCGTATCATACACGAGTCAACTCAAGTCGACCAAACCACATAATCGCACAATCAACTTGTTGCAAGCAACAAATCAACCGGAAGTTGACCCGTGTATATACGTCCTTAACGGAAACAAGTTGCACAAGTTGTTCCGTGGCACTCGAAATCGTGTGCCCAATCAAATTGCAGTGTTTTCGTGACGACAAAGATCTGTCTTTCCTATCAGCGTCCTAAATAGCGCCAGGCACTCAAGGCGTGCATGGAAACGATGTTTTCCATCCCATAGGGGAAAGTATTTCTTTGTGCTTTGCTGTTTTGCCATGCGCCGTTGATGATCACAAGCTTGGTGCTCGAGAGGCTCTCTAGCTTGAAGTTTTTGATCAGGTTTTTAATGTGTGCAGGCGAAGGTATTATAGTAATGAAGGTTGCTTCCCCAACCTTCAATCAGTGTGTATAGTGTTGGAGGATACGCAAAGAGCGGATATTAGCTGGTATGATGAAGATAAACATAAAGCAGGCCAAAAGCAGACCCACGTAGCATTATACATTATGCGATAATGCTTACGTCAGTTGGGTCTGGGTACGAGATTACATTTGAGTACCTACCTTTATACGACCACCGAATACTAGCAATAAATTTAGAGATAACAGCCCGTGTGAAATGCTGCATTCTGTCGTAGCAGAATTCATGGTATATGTTTTGAACCTGACCTTTACATTATGCGATAATGCCAGAGATCATATATAGATCTATATGGGACAGTTTCCGCGAAAATTGCCCCACGGTTAAAATGTTATCTGAACCTGCGTCAGCAGGTTCAATATAGGATTGATTGAGGAATGATGAATGTCATTAAAAATTTGACGCAGGTTCAATATAGGATTGATTGAGGAATGATGAATGTCATTAAAAATTTTAAATCGCGTCGGGAGGGACAACGGAGAAACGGATCACTTATCTCGTTGCAGCAATCGAACGACAACACCAAGATCTACGTTTTCATGCTAGTTTCATGTCATTAAACTATGCGCTTCCAGACAAACAAAGAACCTGCTTCTCGTGCCCATTCCCAAAAAAATTGTTCGTCGTCGTCGTCGTCGTCTTCTTCTTCCTTAGGAAGGTATAACTCGAGCTACGAACGGTTTTAAAGAACGACAATAGTACCAATCTCTTCAGAATTTACCGGCACGTTATCCCAGCATGTCAGTTGGACACATATCACATCTAGAAAGAAACTACAGCGAGAAATACCTTATTTGGTTGCAAGTTCTATGGCCATCTAGCAAGTTCTAGCAAGTTCTTAATAAAATGTATAATTTTAGGGAGTATAAATACTCCAACAGGCACTAAATTTATTTGGTGTACCTATTATATCGCAGTTTAGTCGTTACTTACTTTGGCTAGTGAAGTTGTTTTTCTAAAAATGCCTTCGCGTAATCAAAAGAAGAGATCTAAGCAACGAGCGGAATACCTCCAAAAACGAGAAGATATTTTATCACAAGAGAACAAGGCTAAAGCCCGAGCGCGCTACAAGGCCGACCCTGAAAAGAAGAAGGCCTCTGTACGCGACACCTACAAGGCCGACCCAGAAAAGAAGAAGGCCTCTGTACGCGACACCTACATGGCCGACCCAGAAAAGAAGAAGGCCTCTGTACGCGATCCGACACCTACAAGGCCGACCCAGAAAAGAAGAAGGCCTATGTGCGCGACACCTACAAGGCCGACCCTGAAAAGAAGAAGGCCTCTGTACGCGACACCTACAACGCAAATGCTGTATCTAAGCGTGCTGCTAAAAGGCAGCGATATCAAGAGGGCGTCGAGGAGAACCGTGCTGCTAAAAGGCAGCGATATCAAGAGGGCGTCGAGGAGAACCGTGCTGCTAAAAGGCAGCGATATCGAGAGGGCCTCGAGGAGAACCGTGCTGCTAAAAGGCGGATATACAGGGGCAATTCAGCTACCATTAAGGCAGCTAGAAGGAGTCGGTATTGGAAGGGTCGTAGAACTACCACTACCACCCAAAGGTATGTTATAAATAGCATGCTGTATGTAGCATTTAAAGTCTAAGGGCTGCTTTCTTACGTGCTAATGTAAGTTGCTCATGGCTTCCTGTCATGTACACATTAACACATTTCTTGTACGCTTGCATGCATATTATCAGATGTACAGTAAGGCTTCCCAGTTCCCTGGTAAAGGTCAATGTTTGTACAAAAGGTGATTTGTGCTTGCATCTGTGTCTGTTACATTGTACATTAGTTATCTGATGTTGAAAGAAAGGACTACACACGTGTGTATAGTACAAGTCAGTCATGCGCATCCACCCCTTGCTGCAGCTGTGTTTAATTGTTATCAGATGTACAGCACAAGTAAAAGTTCCCCCCCATGTACATGTAAAGGGTCAATCTTTGTTGTTTTAAAGGTCCACTACACGTGTGTACAGAAGTGTTACCCAAAATTGAGTTGCATGAAAATGAAATAATTCATGTAATTCGCAATTGGTGAAATGTTTTGATACATGTATAAGGCATAATGTATGGTAAAATAAAAGTACTGCAACCCTATCTTCTCCCATATAGTTACTCCCTGTTTGAGCCCAACTCTCACACACTAGCAGAGTATGGAGTGAAGCTTGAAAAAGCAATTCTTAGGGATAGTGAGCTTCTGAGTGAAGTAAACAATGCTTTTTGCAATAGCCATCATTGCTAGCTCAAAAGGTTGTTACAAGATCTGCCTGTGCAGCAGTAAGTAAGATTAGTGCAGATGCATTACTTGCTAAAGCACTCAGTGTACGAAGATCACAGGCAGGGTCACTGCTAAAAACTATCCGTAAGGTTAATGCAAAGAAGTTGCAAGAGAGTGATATTTTAGTCGGGCATAGGTTTCATACTGCTGGGGCTGAACCTTACTTCTTTGATAATTCGTACACACACAAAAAACAGCATGGAGCCATTCCAGTAGACCTCACGGGTAGGTGTGTAGTGGCAGAGGAGATAAAGGACAGGGATAAGGTCACCATGCGCCCTTTGAAATGGAAATGTACAAATGAGTGTCGCAAGCTCACTAGTGAAGAAGTAGCAATAGTGTTAAAAACAAATTCATTTGTTCCAAAAGTCCATTGAAGACCTCAGAGCTGGGCTTGATGCTCTTGATTCAGGGTGTGGTCATGTTCATTATGATGTCACTTTGAAATCACATTCTGGGTTTATTGAACAGCTTGGGCATCCTATTTATTGTGAGCTTCCAGAATGCTCTAGTCCATTGCGAATTATTAGGGCAGCTATGCCTCACTTTCCTGCATTACGGACTTTCACTAGGCTACTTTACAAAGCTCGCAAATGTCACATGACCATTTTGGCTATTGATTCAGCACTCGCTAGTGGGAATATTGAAGAGCTTATACCATTTATGGGCATGAGGGACAATTTGTCAGATTTGTTTAGTGAGGATGGAGTTGAGCATGCCGTAGTTAGTGAAGACCATTCATCATCTGGTCTAGGCTGCATTGAGAGAGACTTGAAAGTTACGCATGCTGACCTTATAGCTGAGCTACATCATCCCGAAAAGAAGAAGGCCTCTGTACGCGACAGCTACAAGGCCGATCCCGAAAAGAAGAAGGCCTCTGTACGCGACAGCTACAACGCAGATATTGAATCGAAGCAATCTGCTAAAAGGCAGCGATATCAAGAGGACGTCGAGGAGAACCGCGCTGCTAAAAGGCAGAAATACGAGGACAATTCAGATGCCATTAAGGCATCTGAAAGGAATCGGTATTGGAATGACCCCGCTGTCCGATTGGCTAAACGTGCTGCCGAGAGGAAGCGGTTTCGCATGGGTCACCGAACTACCACTACCACCCAAAGGTATGTCATGGCATGTTGTATTGCACTAGCATTAAAAAGCTATAGGAAGATGTGCATGCAACATGTGTACAGTACGCATGTAAGGGATCTGCACAAAACCATTCACTTCACATGTCATGGTGACCCAACTGTTGTATA
Organism: Ephydatia muelleri; assembly: GCA_013339895.1. Taxonomy (NCBI): domain Eukaryota; kingdom Metazoa; phylum Porifera; class Demospongiae; order Spongillida; family Spongillidae; genus Ephydatia; species Ephydatia muelleri. Next base: position 5,835,116 of record JABACO010000003.1, read on the forward strand.
TTGTCCTTTGTGACCTAATATTGGGGTGTCATCCTTAATCTGATGTACAAAAGGGCTTCCGTATCTGATGTACAAAAGGGCTTCCGTATCTGATGTACAACGGCAGCCCGCCTGCAACTGTGTATGAATTTAATTGCATTTGCTAGGGTAGAGCACTGAAAATTACTGCAACTATATCCTTCTCCCATATAGCTACTCCTTGTATGAACCCAAATCTCATGCACTAATGGAGTATAATGGTGGTCTTGAAAAAGCTATTCTTAGGGATAGTGAGCTTCTAAGTGAAGTAAATGATGCCTTTTGTAAGTCTCATCCATTGCTAGCTCAAAAGGTTGTTACAAGATCTGCCTGTGCAGCAGTAAGTAAGATTGGTGCAGATACATTGGTTTCTAAAGCACTGAGTGTACGAAGAGCAAAAGCAGGGTCATTGCTAAACACTATCCAGGAAGTTAATGCATTGAAATTAGAAGAAAATGATATTTTAGTTAGGTATGGGTATCATACTGCTGGCTCTCTGCCCCCATGGCGGCTAGATGCAGTGCTGCCCCCCCTATCGTCCGCCACCAGCAGTAGCAGCAGCGCTGCCCCCACCCCCACCACCAGCAGCAGCAGAGCTACCCCCACCACCAGCAGCAGAGAGCTGCCCCCACCGCCAGCAGCAGCAGAGCTACCCGAGAGGAAGCGGTATCGCAGGGGTCACCGAACTACCACTACCACCCAAAGGTATGTGATGGCATGTTGTATTGCACTAGCATTAAAAAGCTATAGGAAGATGTGCATGCAACATGTGTACAGCACGCATGTAAGGGATCTGCACAAAACCATTCACTTCACATGTAAAGCATGCATGGTGATCAACTGTCCTTTGTGACCTGTCTATTGAATATTGGGGTGTCATCCTTAATCTGATGCACAAAAAGGCTTCCTTATCTGATGTAAAAAAAGCTTTTGTCACAATGTTTTGACTACAATCAGCAGCAGCGCTGCCCCGCCTACACCAGCAGTAGCAGTGCCCCCACCAGCAGCAGCAGCAGAGCTGCCCCCACCGCCACCAGCAGTAGCAGCAGAGCTGCCGCCACCAGCAGAGGCAGGAGCATTGCTACCTGCACCAGCCCCACCACCGGCACAAGCAGTATTGACACCAGTGCCCCCACCACCACTTCGCCTGCTGCTCCCCTGGCCGCTGCCACCACCACCCACATGGCTCCCATGGCCAGAACCAGGCCGCCGCGGCCATAGAAGAGGCTGGGGGAGACATAGAGGACAAGGCCGAACAGTAAATAACATTTAGAACTCCTATACATATAATTTCTATTATTAAAATGTTAAACCTCCCTCCCTCCCTTTGAAAATTAAAATCAATTTGTGACCACTTATAAAGACGCCAGAGGAAAAAACTAATGAAACAAGTAAATAAAAACATTCTCTAACGAGAAAGTTGTTGGTATATAGGATTGACCAATGGTGGTGTAAAAAGCACGGAAACAAGAGTGACAGAAATTTGACTGGAAAATTGAAATATATAGGCCTATATTTAGCCCATTACTCAGGCATATACTGTTACAACGTTAGTGTGCTAAATATAGGCCTATTTCAATTTTCCAGTCAAATTTCTGTCACTCTTGTTTCCGTGCTTTTTACACCACCATTGGTCAATCCTATATACCAACAACTTTCTCGTTAGAGAATGTTTTTATTTACTTGTAAAAATGCATCGCGTTTGAATCGCTATAACTTGCAAACGGATAACGCCATCGACTTCCTATTTTCAACACTTCATACTACGCCATTTCGCTATGACGTATTGAAAATAGGAAGTCGATAGCGTTATCCGTTGGGAAGTTATAGCGATTCAAACGCGATGCATTTTTATAACATTTTAACCATGGGGCAGTCCCATATATTATCTCTGATAATGCTTACGTCAGTTGGGTCTGGGTACGAGATTACATTTGACTAGTACACTATCTTTATACGACCACCGAATACTAGCAATAAATTAGGAGATAATAGCCCGTGTGAAATGCTGCATTCTGATTGAACTGTCGCAGCAGAATTCATGGTATATGTTTTGAACCCGACCTTCGGGTATCAAAACACAATTTGGTTTCATCTACACGTAGTTGCGCAGTGTACAATCATGAGGCTAGACTGATAAACGCAAGTAGTAAGCGGCCACTACAGTTGCATTTGATACGATTTTATACTGTAAAACCACAAATGCTATAACATTCTAGAAAAGGCTGCGATCATCGGACTAACTATCCCAGCTCGAGAAGGCTCTGTAGACACCATCATGTCTCTAGCTTGAAGGCTTTGATCAGGTTTTTAATGTGTGCAGGCGAAGGTATTATACCGTAAAGTACCACGAATAAGCTCCTCCCCCCCCCCCCCCCCTCTCGATCTGTTCCCAACAATACAAAATGGTTCGTGTTTAAACGTGCACATCTCCGTATCCTCGAAAGTCTCCTCAAACGTATTCAGTGTTTCAGAAACAAAATGGTACCCGTACGTGATTATGAAAAAAGATACGCAGAAGCGAAAGATACGCAGAAGCGCTCGCGATTACGAAGATGCGCGGACGTTTAAACACGAGCCATTTGTTATTGTTGGGGGCGGAGGGGGGGAGCTTATTCGTGGTACTTTACGGTAGTAATGAAAAACATTCAGGTTGCTTCCCTAATTTCAACCAGTGTGTATGCTGTTGGAGGATATGCAAAGGATGGATATTAGCTGGTATGAACCTAAAAGCAGGTCAAAAGCAGGCCAAAAGCAGACCCACGTAAGCCTTATACATTATGCGATGAGATGTGTCTGGGTACGAGGCTGCATTTGACTAAATTCCACTATTCACTCAGTGCATTGATAGATAGAATACTAATTATCTCACTATTCCTTTATACGACCACCGAATACATAAGCACAACTAGCAATAAACACGTTAATTAGGTGATAATAGCCCCCGCGTGAAATGCTGCATTCTGATTGGACTGTCGCAGCAGAATTCATAGTATATGTTTTCAACCCGGCCTTCGGCTATCAAACACAATCACCCACAACTTGATTTAATCACAAGTTGTTGCTCAGTGTAGAATCATGATTATCATGAGGTAGAACGCACGTAGTAAGCGGCCACTACAGTTGCATCTGACAAGATTTTATACTGTAAAACCACAACAGTTATAACATTCTTCTTAGTCATTCTTTGGTGGGTTTCGTGCTCTATATACCTTACTAGATATGGCTGCGATCATCGGACTAACTAACCCAAATTATTTCAAACGTCAACACGGCCGGAGAGAGAAAACAGTGGATTACGCATACTGCGGCATGGTAGAACTCCAGAGCATCAGGCTTATAAATAAAAGGCTTGCAACATAATCCATCGCCAACAGCAGCACACAATTCAATGTGCCTACCACGCGTTCGTACGATCATGACAAATCAGCACGCCTACACGCGCTTCATTGCTATCGCCTCTCTAATTAGACAGTGGCGAGGTTAGGACCAATGGATACACATAAACTCACTCTCTCTCGGATTCATGTATTACAGTGTACTTCTAGTTTGTTTGAGGGTTTGTCATACTCACCTTGCCCTTTTCAAACAAAATGATGTCGTCAGTGGACTGGGAACGAAGTTTTATTTCGTAATTGGACCATTTCTATATACATTATAAAATTTCCAGTACGCGCGATAGAAATGTAACGCTCGCGTTGAAATGTATGACTAATTAAAAATTCAGAGCCTTACAACTCCATGACAGATACTCCGATTCTCAGTGCGTAAGTATGGAACGCCGTTGCCGCCACCTAAATGAATTAAATTTTTTTTAAATAGAACATTGCGTCGGAGTTTTTTTTTTTTTTTTTCCACAACACGTACTTTGGGGACGTGGAAAGGAAACGAGGGGTGGAGTAATTAGGTGCATGACACCGATACGCTTGTGTTCTAGTAAGCCGAAACCCATTCTCGGATGGATGAGATTAGATAGTCTGGTGTAGGTGGGTTTTCTTTTATAAGCATATGTAGGCCTACGTGGACCCGTGTGCGCGTGTGCGTATGGAACGCCGTACGTCGCAAAACTTTCCACCAGGGAGCGGGGCTTGTAGTCAGCAGTAAATACCATTACAGCGCTCCCACATGCGCATCTTTACGCGCTCGCCCAATACATGATAAAGCATGAATTTAGTTAACGTGGGTTAAAGGGGGGGCGCTACTACCGGAGGGTGGGCGCAATTTCACCGTATCGGGTGACATGCACCTAATTACTCCACCCCTCGTTTCCTTTCCACGCCCCCAAAGTACGTGTTGTGGAAATAAAAATAAAAAAACTCCGACGCAATGTTCTATTAAAAATATATATAATAATTTAATATTCATTTAGGTGGCGGCAACGGCGTTCCATTATGGCATGTAATTCGTGCCAAAACGAAAAAAGATTACATTGCGTATATATTCTTATTTTATTGTTTTATTTTTATTTTTATTTTTTATTTAGGATTAAACGAGAGAAATTTCGAGTCATAAATAGACATCGCGGGACGCTACATGTACACCTGGACTAGTTCCTCCGAACGTGAATAGAGGTAAGTATGTCCGATGTACACAAAGCTCTTACTATGAGCAGCATCCACGCTTCCGTCTCCCGCGATTATATGATCTGCATTTTCCCCCACCACGCGACTTCCTCTTCATCTCTCATACAGGCCTCCGCTTTAATTTGCGATGACTGCTAGTACGTGATTGGAACATACTAAAAGACGCCCACGTTCCTTTGCCACACCCTTGGACATGTACTGCTATATAATAAACTAGCACAGGAGAAGAGTGCCAACACAGGGAACGAGAAACGTAACTGTGGCTGGAGAGTTAACACTTTGCAGTACTAACCCAGTCCACTAATCAAAACTACAGAACGCAACATTGCATTCCTGGGGTGAAGTGTATGTGTCATATACAATTTCTTGTTGTAAACATGAGCATGTGATATTGTTTTAGAAGAATGATGCCAGGTGTAGACTTACCAAACTGATGATGGGTACCTGTAAAATTAGGCTAGAGGCTTTAATTTGTCTGTCCATGGGGGGTTGACCTGCTTCTGCCAGTATGTGGGTGTGGGAATGGTGCTGTATGCTTATGATATCATTGTAGGGTGTCCCAAAATACCTTTATCAACTTCCATCACTCCAGTAGCTTTGGAAGAAATTTGACATAAACAAATATTTACCACATTACAGGCATGCTCACTGATATTCTAGGACATGGACAACAGTATTGGCCCTCACTAAACAAATGTTCAGCCTTAAATCAAATTCAAAGGTGGCTTATGATCATGATGAACAATGGATGGCAAACCTTGATGCCAAACTAGAGAAACACTGCTGTCCATACAATTCCAGGGATGCTAACCCACTCAACTCAGCACAATTAGTACTTCCTCAGCTCAGCTGCACATGCTGTTGCTCTTGTGGCAACAATATATTTGTATTAAGCAGTGAAGCAACAGAGATGTCAAAGCGGCTGGCTTTCTCCAATTTCAATCCATAAATAGAATGTCTGCTGGCATTGACTATGCTAATCCCATGCAGAGCCTACTTCCACCTGGACTGACAGCTGACACGATGACACGATACTGCCAAGATATCTTTGAGTCTGTTGTGGTGGAAAATAGTATCATCCTCACATTTGTACATTACAGCATAATGTTCTAAAGGATCTAAAAAGCTACTATAACAAACAAAGTGCACACAGTGAACAATGAGGTGTCTGACCTAGCCACCACTGGACATGTTCAAGGTGTAGGGCACACCTAGACCTATAGAGGAGATTACAGAAAGCCAGCTCGAAGCATGTGGAGATTAAATAAAAAAACAGACGGGCTCTATCAGCTGGGAAGGATTTAATTAACTAAAATCAAATTTAATGTAAATAAATCTTAACCTTTAATCTCCAGAGCCAGGTCCTATGCGTAGGACCAATATTTGAAAATTCATTATAAATAGAAATGCAAGTTTTGTCATCCATTTTTTTACTGTTGTTTAATGTGTCTATCATAAAATTACCAATTGTCAATCTATTTTTTAAATCACACCCTTGGTTACACGATGCACAAAAAAAAGGATGTGGTTCTTATAAATACATTATGTGTACAATTTAATTGTCACAGAAAAAAGTATGACAAGTATAACTTTTTTGGGATGTTTTATGAAGCTTGATGTGTGTGCTACTTAATACATTCTATGGTAGTGTTCTAACTCTAATCGGTTTTGCCATTTTTACTGAAAACACACTGTGCGTTTTCAAGATTTTGTCCATTCACTTGACGGAGCCTGCATACACTACTCTTCCAGTGCCATAGTACTCTTTTGTCAATCGAAGTGTCACAGCCGTTCCCTCACCATATTCCTGTGAGAAATTCTTCCTTCGGTTTGCTTCCTTTCCTTCCATTATATCCAACTTCAAAATAATACCAGTTTCCCCACATGCCAAGGCTTTCATTTCAACCCCAACACCCTCTGGTTTATGTGCAACTGATTTTGGTCTTATGTGGCATTCTCTTTCTCCATCAGAACCCTTCCATGCACTTATACATTCATCCACTGGCAGGTGGCAACCTGGACTTATGTTTTTTTGACGGGTGTGGTTGAAATGCTCAATGATAGGTCAGATGTCTTGCCATGGGTCTTATATGAGGTAAATTATAAAAACAGAAACACATTGATACAGAAGTCCACTTACATTAGCATCTACACCATTATGTGGGACAGTGAAACTGAAACAGTTTGTTATATCCTGAAATCGGTGCTTGTCATTCTAAATTGACCACCAAAGTCCGCACCTGCATATACTGACCCAGGCTCATTTTCTCACCTGCCAATAAACTGGAACCCTTTTTGGCTCACAGGTCATGGCTAGTCACAATCCAAGCAATCCGAGATATTTGATAAATTCACCTTTATCAAGGGGAGGAAGGCTGTTCCTAGCCATATTCAGGTTGGTGCACAGCAGCATATTGCTGAGCCCCTCATGGGATAAAAAAGCATGAAGTAGTCTGCATAGGTCTTTTGATGTTGATCCACAAGGTTTGGCCAGTGAAAACGAGCATTGGAGTGATATCTTTGTCCAATAGTCACATGACAATGGTCACTAGACAAGGTTACTAGCTTACACCATTGGCGACCATGTGGCGACAAAAGAGGATGACTTTCACTGGAAGTACCATCCATTCCTGAACCACTACCAGGGATTTCATCTCTGCAGTTTATTTTAGAAAGCATGAATGCATACATGTGCGTGTGTGTGTGTTTGTGTGTGTGTGTGTTTGTGCGTGTGTGTGTTTGTGTGTGTGTGTGTGTGTGTGTGTTTGTGTGTGTGTGTGTGTGTTTGTGTGTGTGTGTGTGTGTGTGTGTGTGTGTGTGTGTGTGTGTGTGTGTGTGTGTGTGTGTGTGTGTGTGTGATGGAATAGGTGTTGCATATAATATGCATGTATATGCTCAGATACACGCATGCACTGTATAGGCTAATTTATCAAGCAATGAAGTGGATTAGCAAGACGTCATTGACCTCATTCCAAAACGAAAAACCCACCTTTGAGCGTTCACATCCTCGCCGCTACTGCTGCTGTCGCTGTCACTGTCATTCGACGAATCAGTGCTGCTTTCGTCACCTATGTTATCCCTTCGTGCTGCGGAACTGCATCCGTCATCCTCTGCGGCTTCCTCTGTACCTAAGCAGGGTCGCTTAGCTTGACGCTTTCGAGTGCATGCATGCAGATCGCTTCTGTGGAAATAGCAGGTACGTGGCCGTAGCATATATACCCTTTGTCGACGCCGTGGATATTGTTCGACAGCTCCTTCTGACAGTGTTCTTTTTACTCCTCGAGCTTCCAGAAACCTGCAATATTCCCCTTCCTTGCCATACGTCGCTTTGATTTTGCTCACAACTTTATTGCCAACGGCAAATGGCGGTTTCGCCATATTGAAACTGTAGTATTGGTTTTTGAGCAAGCCAAACCTGTCTTAACCGCGGCAGTATCGCTGATCTGCATCATCTTGAATCTTATTAACCAGTAATCTAAAATAAAGCACCAAGTGTGCTTTATTCTTTTAGAAAGGGGTCATCATTCTTATTAAAGGATGGCCATCCTTAAATAAGGATTGCAAGAATTAAACATTAAAAGTTCATACATTACACAAATTTATAACACTTTTGTTACTTGGCTAAAGATGCAAATTTACAGGTATCAAATAAATACACAACCATGCATACATAATATAACAATCTGGTTCAATGAACCTCTACTTCCCACTAAGCACAAAAATCCTTGCATGTGGTGGCCATTGAAGAAGGAAATCACAACTTTAGGTGCAGTACATGTAATAATCAAGACTTATGTAAAGTCAATGTTCTTTTAAAAAAAAGTTAATTAAGAGTGGTCTTTGTGTGGTTTTAAGTTTGATTTCAAACTTTTGACTAATGCATTGTATAATTCATTAAGATTGATAGTTCTATAAAGAAATACGTATTCATTTAAACCTTTGCCTTCATTTGCGGACACCCAGCATTATACATGTACCAACAAATTTTGGGGTGGCATGGGTCAGAAAAGACAAATAATGAAGTTGCTAAGATAATTAAACTACATGTTTGAGCAGTAGTTATGCAGGTAATTTGGTTTGAATTGATTTGATTTTGTAGTGCATATTGATGAATAAACCATCTGAGTTACTGGGATCTTAGTATTAGAGGGGCATGGCAGTCTCAGACGGTTGTGTTGTTTAATACACTGACACTCCGTCGTATTTGCACCAGGATGTTGCCTCTATCCTATCGTCAGTTGAAGAAGAAAAGAAGAGGAAATACAATGATGCAGCAGAAGCACGGCGTGCTTCATTTACACCACTAGTTGTATCCGTTGATGGAGTTTTGGGCCGAGAAGCAGAATGTTTCATACAACTCCTTGCTGACAAAATAGCTCAAAAATGGAAAAAAAACATATGCTGAAGTTGCAGGATGGATACGAGCCAGGCTGTCCTTTGCCATTCTGAGGGCCACGAATGTATGTCTTTGAGGATCCAGAACCAAATGGAGAAGTGGAACAGGATTTGATGATGGAGCTGGACTACCGGACCTTACATGTACATGTTGAGATGTGTGTGTGTGTTTGTGTGTGTGTGTATGCCTAGATATAAATGTGTATTTGTGTGTTTATCTACATGCTGTTATCTTTTGCAAATTGGACCATTTTCATGTATGTACATGTCATTTGTTACATGTATATTGTAGTTACTTTTCTTATAATCATTTTTTTAAATTTTAATTTATTATTGCCCTTCTGGGGCAGAAAAGATCTGAGTTACTGGGTCAAATTGCTAACTTTTCATGCGCATGTATCCGTGCAGTCATTCATTGCTGAGGAGGAAAATGGAGGCCATACATGTGAACCATCACTACTCATAAGCAACAGCCAAGCCTGTAAGGAGCAAATAGAAGTGGCCATACAAGAGGACCAGCAGCAAAAAGACGGACAAAGAGACCATATGTTGGAGCAGCAATTAAGCAATGAAGGTACATGTTGAGCTCCAAAAGCAACGAATGAAGTTGTAGAAGTTGTTAAGTACAAGCAGCAGAAACTTGACTGCAAAAGACAGTCTGACAAGGTGGAACATCAGGTACAGATGTGTCCTAATTGAAAGAGCTCGAGAGTGTACAGCAGTTGTGTCAGCATCGTGGCATGGCCACACTTAGACAGGTGAGCAGGTGTGAGCATCCTTTTGAAACTAATTCCAACTGGCAGCTGATTGCAACAGCCACAAATTTCAGCTAATGTTCAGTGATGATATTGAGATAGAGGTAACATAACATTCAAAATACAAGTGTCGCAGATGGATTCTGTGGGAGTTGATTTGAGAGGGCATTCTTTAACGTAAACCTCTTTAACATAAACCCTTCCACCCCTCCTCAAATAGACAATCCCAGCATTTTGCCTGCTACAATTTCCATGAGACCTCAAAGAAATGAGCAATGAGCGTTGGCATGCCTCTATTACTCCACTTATATTATCTGCCAATGGAGACTTAGAGAGGCCACAGTTGCATACAAGCACATCGCTGCCTTGCTGTCTGCAAAGTGGGGCCAGTTATTCATGCGCTCAACCATGGCCTGGATGCGCTGCTATCTTTCCTTCTCTCTCCCCATCATCATCCACGGGCCATGCCTTCAACTGCTTACACTCACCTGTTGACCTCATTGTAAAGGTTGCAGATTTCCCCCCTTATTTAGTCTATTCCCTGTTTGTTGTTTCCAGTCTACATTTGTACTTGGAAGCCAAACCCACTTTTACACGATGTGATAATAGGCTTTGTCACAGTTGGCTTCATGACTGGCTTTTCAAACCAACACCTGCAAATCACAAATGCTGAGCAGCCTATTTGGTCATCTAAATCTAAATTTGGTCAGGTCTAATGCCAGAGCCATCCTTAGCAGATCCTACTTTCCTTCTGAAGTCAATGTGTGAGGTTAGTAGTGTGTTTCATTAATGATTCATTTGTGAAATGAGTAATGAGTAATTATTAATAATGATGGGTATTTTTACAAATAATAATAATACATGTGATGTATTCATTTGAGCAGCCCATTGCATTTTTCATTTAAGTTATAATAATATATAATGGATGTAGATACCTCAGGTGGTTCTCTGTGCCCCTTTTGCCCTGGCGTTGCCTTTGATGCGCTTAGTGATCATGCTGCTCCCTGCAGACATGGTGTAGATGTCATTGCTCAGCACAACCATCTGAGAGACATCTTTGCTGATTTCTGTTGTCATGCCCATCTTCCAGTAAAGGCCAAAGTGGGATATGGCTTAGGCAGAGACAATGTCAACTCCCGCCCTGCAGATGTCCTTGTTCAGGGTTTGGACAGAGGAAAACCTACGTCACTATTACATCGTCACTCACTCCTGTCACCCTCAGTGAAGCTAGTGTGGCACTTGGAGCAGCAGCATTTGCAGCTGAATCCAGGAAGCATGCTGCCAATGTTGCTAAGGGCCAGGAGTGGTCATGCATTCTACTTGCCATCGAGACATATGGCAATTGGAGGAAGAGGCTCAGAGTGTGTTCTCCTGCCTAGCCTCTCTGCTTGCAATCAGCCAGGCCAGCCTCAAATCCAAAAATGATTGCAGAAATCTATGGCCATATCAATTTATCCTTAGTGAGATCAGTGGCTAAGGCCATTTTAGGTAGGGAATTAGTGCGTAGTTGCAGTTGAAACTGTTGGTTTGAATTTGTGTACATTTTAGTGCTTAGTATTAATAATAGTGATATGAATATGTGGTTTACGCAGTTTGTAATTGTCATTACGAATATTTTATTATTATGATGTTAATCAATGATAATAATACAATACAATTACATGAAAGAATTATAACATCACTACTTTTAAAAACTATCCACAGTTCCAAACATAATACATAAACTACACTAAATCAATTGGTTGGGGCAGGCTTTTTGCCAAAATGGCGCTTGCCACAGACCTTGCATATGAGGCTCAGTCTGCCATAAAGATCTGAAGTGACCTTACTTTTAGGCAGAGAAACACAGACTACAAGTCCAGAGGCCAAACAGGAGAATGTGATGTTTGCTTCTCTGCCCTAGTTGCCATATGTCTCAACAGCCAGGGGAACACACACCCTGCCCAGTTCCTGGCAATTAGGGCCTTTGGAAACATGTTTGTGAGACTCGGCAACAGCTGATGCAGTACCTGCATCATTCAGAAAAGCAGCCTGGGTGGGTGGTGAGGTAACAGTAATATCACAAGCAGCTGGCCTTTCTCTCTCCCAATCAGCCACCAGAACATCTGCTGGGTGAGATTACCTTAAGCTCAGGTACTACCAGCCTCCAAGCCAACAAGAAATTGTATATGACACATACACTTCACCCCAGGAATGCAATGTTGCGTCTGTAGTTTTGATTGGTGGACTGGGTTAGTACTGCAAAGTGTTAACTCTCCAGCCACAGTTACGTTTCTCGTTCCCTGTGTTGGCACTCTTCTCCTGTGCTAGTTTATTATATAGCAGTACATGTCCAAGGGGTGGCAAGGAACGTGGGCGTCCTTTTAGTATGTTCCAATCACGTACTAGCAGTCATCGCAAATTAAAGCGGAGGCCTGTATGAGAGATGAAGAGGAAGTCGCGTGTGGGGGAAAATGCAGATCATATAATCGCGGGAGACGGAAGCGTGGATGCTGCTCATAGTAAGAGCTTTGTGTACATCGGACATACTTACCTCTATTCACGTTCGGAGGAACTAGTCCAGGTGTAGCGTCCCGCGATGTCTATTTCTTCTCTATTTATGACTCGGTTATTTCGAAATTCTCTCGTTTAACCCTGCATAAAAAATAAAAAAATAAAAAATGGGACAGTTTCCGCGAAAATTGCCCCACGGATATATTATAAAATGTTATAAAATGCATCGCGGGGTGAATCGCTATAACTTCCCAACGGTTAACGCTATCGACCTCCTATTTTCAACACTTCATACTACACACCATTTCACTACGGGGAAACTTATTTTGGGGCCTTGCACTAGTTCCTTGCTGATGCTACGAAGTCCGATACCCCACGGGTTCAAAACCGTCACATCTTCAGCTAGGAGAGTTTAAAATCGCTTCAAATTCCGTCTGTACATACAGGGGTCCTGTTGCTATTGATGTGTTCAGTTCGTTATTTTTACTCTATCCGTCCGGAGATACAGCTGTGCAAAGTTAATGCACATTTCCTCCCGCTCGATTGCACCATTTTTGCATGCAACCCGTGTTCCATTCTCCCAATCCACAATAAATTTTGATAACTTCTTGTTCCGCCCATTTCTCCCTTAAACTAAGCTAGCCGTTCCCACTGTTTTTGTCTCACTCAGGCAGTGAGTTTATGCGGGAAAGTTAAAAGAAGAAGAACGCTGCTCAGTTCCAGACGATCGTACCAAATTAACGGACCCCAAGTGAATATAACCTTGCGCCTCCCACGTCGCCGGCAGTATTCAAAACGGCACGCGTAAGGCTATTTGCTAGCACTCACATCATCCTCTAGTCGTGTAATAAAGCTTTCCTATTTGCCATCATCTTGCTAAAATCATAGTCTTATATCTGCCACGCCCACTCGGCTACGATTTCGGTCTCACACAACTTTCAGCTCACACATAGTACATGAACTCATGCTGGCTCACACTTGTGCACACACTTGCATTGTTGCGTACATGGCCCTGTACACTATCGTATGGCATATTTTCTTATACACACACCACACACACACACACACACACACACACACACACACCACACACACACACACACACACCAACACACACACACACCACCCACACACACACACACACAAACCACACACACACACACACACACACACACACACCACACACTCATGTACAGCATACTTGCACACACCAGTTAACATGTGGCAAACAATACACCTGTCTGATGATGGTACAAACACTTTCACTCAAACATTGTCACATGCACATGTATTCTATTCAATTCAACTGTACTTGTGCTTGCCTGTACAGACCACTGATTCTATGTAAATTTGTGTACCAAGCTTTCTGTACATGTATCGTGTCTCCAAGGATTGAATACATTGTGTCCCCATCTGGTACTCTAAATGTACACAAACATTGCACACTTGCACACACACACCACTGTATAAATGTGGCAATACACATGCAAAAACGCTCACACACAACATATAGATACACAGACACACACATGACATACACCCACAAACACACACACATACGGACACGGACACACAGGTACACATGGACACACACACAACACACAGACACACACACACAGACACACACACACAGACACACACACATAGACACACACACAACATACACACAGACACACACACACAGAGACACACACACACAGACACATACACAGACGCACACACACACAGACACACAGACCACACACACATAGACACACACACAACATACACACGACACCACAGACCACACAGACACACACACACACAGACGCACACACACAGACACACAGACACACACACACACACACACAGACACTCACACAGACACATACACACAGACACATACACACAGACACATGCAGGCATGCACAGACACACACACACAGACGCACACACAGACACACACACAGGCACGCATAGACCCACACAACACACTCTGACACGACAGACACATACACAGACACAGACACACACAGACATGCACAGAGACACACACACAGACATGCACATGAAATACACAGACACACACACGACATACACACAGACTCATACACGACAGACAGACACACAGACGTGGGCACACATGGACACACAAGCATAGACACACACATGCACAGACACACATGCAGACGCACACACATGCACAGACACACCACGCACACACAAGATACACACATGCCATACACACACAACAGACACAGACACACAAGCACACAAAGACACACACACGAAGTACACAAACACACCTACAGACACACACATGAAATACACAGATACGCACACAGATACGCACACGACATACATGCACACAGACTCATAACATATAGACACACACACGAAATAGACACACACAGAGACACACATGCACACACATGGACACACAGATACACACACGACATACACACAGACACACACATATACAGACACACATGTAGCTACATGTACCTGTGTGTATGTACCGTCTCTAAAGTGCGAGCTCTATGTCATATACTCCCAAAGAATTGGTCCTCAGCCCCCATAGGATTGGTGTCCCGTACCACTGTACATGTGGCAAAGTATATCACTGTATTCACCACAGCACTGGGCCCCATGGTACAATATTAAAAAGTGGTGTGTGTGTGGGGGGGCTGGCTGATTTCTTTTGAGCAAAATGAATAATTAAATATACAAGTCACATGTAGAGATGCACGAATTTATTTTTAATCATGATGCGTACGATGTTGTCATCGAAAAAGTTGTTGTCGGCTATCATTCCTTGATGAGATTTACACAGTTGGCCAAAAATTGTGGTGTGTGTGTGGAGGGTCCCTGCAGCAACGTGCATAAGACTTTAAGTTCTTACACACTCACATCCATCTTTTTGTAGTTAAGTACAATTGTGTAATAAAGCTTTCTTGTTTGGCAAAATCCTTGATCCTTGAACAACTTCTTATCATTCTTTAAGGCCGGCATACACGGGGCGACTTCCTGCCGATTTGTCGCATGCAACTCAAATGAATATGGACAAATGTTCCGCAAACCATCAGTAAACTAAACAATTACGGAACTTTTACCCATATTCATTCGAGTTGCATGCGACAAGTCGGCAGGAAGTCGCCCCGTGTATGCCGGCCTTTATGCCTCCACTACTCAGCTAGGTGGCTTGTGTACCAGTTGCAGAGACTTGAGTCTCTCTTTGCCCATACAATATTTAGCTCACACAGAGTACATGAACATGCCCTCATGTTGGTTCACACACCTGATGCATGTGTATATGTTGTGCAAATGCGTCTGTACATCCTGAGCGTGCACACACACACACACACACACACACACACACACACACACACACACACACACACACACACACACACACACACACACACACACACACACACACACACACACACACAACACACACACACACACACACACACACACACACACACACACACACACACCCAATCTCTGTGTGTTTCCTCTGTATTGTTGCAAGCAGACGTATACTTCTCTCTCATCTAGCACTCTGTACAAGTGCTGGTCTGACCTGTAAAAAAGCCTTTTCGGAGTACAGTATAATGAATATCGTTACTAGCTTGCTATCGATATGTCTGTGTAAACTTACCTGACCTACCACGATGCAACGATAAGGGAGGTACACTGTACCATCGCAGGTCTCACAGGCCTACTGTTTCCATCAGCACAATGTTGTGTGTCCCATGTCGTACTAATTGAATGCAGCGAATTAAACGAGTGTACATGAACTCAGATTGCTGTTCCTCACCATAAGTACAAAGTATGTAGTGCCTTCTACAAGTAGTCATTTAATTTACACATAAAAATTAGTACAGTGTGCTCTTAGTCTCGTACCCAGATCCAGATTCCCAACAGCTGCGCCACCCGCAGCTGTTGGGAATCTGGGTCTGGGTACGAGACTAAGGCTGCCTCTTCTAGAAGGATGTACCATGCAGTTTTTTATGAAGGGCGATGGTTCTGCCTGGCGATGAATTACCCTATCATTGCTGATTGCGGTAGGTCAAAGCCATGGTAAGTTTACACAGACACAATGGATAGCAATATTCATCATTCCACAAGCACTCAAGATAAACAGAAGCCTCTTGAGCTTGTTAGCAAACCATGGGATATCCTTACATGTATGACTGTCCCTTGTGTCAGGGGACAGTCCTATAAGGACACAATGTATGCATAAAGGACCACTCCTATGACACTACAGTGTACACGTTGCTACATGTACCTACATGTGTAGACATGTCTCATGGTCTCATGAGCTGTTCAATGGATAGATCAAAAATGCATGTGCAAAGAGCGCATTCAGTGAAAGAAAATGTGTGTACCATCATTATCAGAGAGCACTACTGTTTTTTTCCACATGAACAACAGTGTGTGCTTTGTGTAACACGTGTCTGTGCACATGTGCGAGTCTGTGTGTATTGTGTGTATATCTGTGAGTGTGTGTCTGTTGTGTCTGTGCATGTGTGTCTATATGTATTTTGTGTGTGCGAGTCTGTGTGCAAGTCTGCGTGTCTGTGTGATTCTGTGTGTGTGTCTGTGTATTTCGTGAGTGTATATATTTCGTGTGTGTGTGTGTCTGTGTGTGCTTGTGTGTCCGTGTGTGTGTGTGTGTTGTGTGGTGTGTGTGTGTCGTGTGTGTATGTTCCTGTGTGTGTTGGTGCATGTGTGTGTCTGAGTGTTTTGTGTGACTGTCTCATGTGTGTGTCTGTGTATTTCGTGTGCCTGTGTATGCATGTGTGTCTGTGTGTGTGTGTGTGTGTTTGTATATGTGTGTGTCGTGTGTTTTGTGTGTCCATGTGTGTGTCTGTATCTGTTTGTATGCGTCTGTGTGTGTCATGTGTGTGTCGTGTGTGTGTTAGTGTGTTTTTTTGTATGTGTCTGTGTATGCCATGTGTGTGTCTGTGTGTGCGTTTGTGTGTGTGTGCGTTAGTGTGTGTGTGTGTGTGTATGCATCTGTGTGTATGCATGTGTGTCTGTGTGTACCTGTGTGCTAGTGTGTATTTCATGCATGTGTGTCTGCATGTGTGTCTGTGTGTGCTAGTGTGTATTTCCATGTGTGTGGTACGTGGTGTGTGTGTGCGTGTGTGTGTGTTTGTCATATGTGTGTCGTGTGTTTGTGTGTCCATGTGTGTGTCTGTGTATGTGTGTGTGTGTGTTTGTATGCGTCAGTGTGTATGTCATGTGTGTGTCTGTGTGCGTTTGTGTGTGTGTGTGCGTTTGTGTGTCTGTGTGCGTTAGTGTGTCTGTGTGTGTCTGTGTGAGTGTGTGCGCATTAGGTGTCTGTGTGCGTGTTTTGTATGCGTCTGTGTGTACAGTGTATGTCATGTGTGTGTGTTAGTTTGTCTGTGTGTGCATTTGTGTGTCTGCGTGTGTATGTCATGTGTCTGTGTGCCTGTGTGTGTGTGTGTGTGTGCATTAGTGTGTCTGTGTGTGCATTTGTGTGTCTGTGTGTGTGTGCGTTAGTGTGTCTGTGTGTGCATTTGTGTGTGTATGTCATGTGTGTGTGTATGTCATGTGTGTGTGTGTGCCTGTGCATATGCATGTGTGTGTTTGGTACACAAATTGAAATGCAGTCTGTGTGTGCATTTGTGTGTCTGTGTGTGTATGTCATGTGTGTGTGTTAGTGTGTCTGTGTGTGTATGTCATGTGTGTCTGTGTGTGCATGTGTGTGCTAGTGTGTATTTCATGCATGTGTGTGTGCATGTGTGTCTGTGTGTGCTAGTGTGTATTTCCATGTGTGTATGTGTACGTGTGTGTGTGCGTGTGTGTGTTTGTCATATGTGTGTCGTGTTTTGTGTGTCCATGTGTGTCTGTGTATCTGTATGTCATGTGTGTGTCTGTGTGCGTTGTGTGTGCGTGTGCGTCAGTTGTGTGTGTGCGTTAGTGTGTCTGTGTGTGTATGTGTATATGTCATGTGTGCGTGTGTGTATTTGTGTGTGTGTGCGTTAGTGTGTGTGTGTGTGTGTTTGAATGCGTCTGTGTGTATGTAGTGTGTCTGTGTGCTAGTGTGTATTTCATGCATGTGTGTGTGCATGTGTGTCTGTGTGCTAGTGTGTATTTCCATGTGTGTGTGTACGTGTGTGTGTGCGTGTGTGTGTGTTTGTCATATGTGTGTCGTGTTTTTTGTGTCCATGTGTGTGTCTGTGTATCTGTGTGCGTGTGTTTGTATGTATGTCATGTGTATGTCTGTGTACATTAGTGTGTGTATGCGTTAGTGTGGTGTGTGCGTTAGTGTGTGTGTGTTTGTATGCGTCTCTGTGTATGTCATGTGTGTGTGTCTGTGTGCGTTTGTGTGTGTGCGTTAGTGTGTCTGTGTGCATTTGTGTGTCTGTGTGTGCCTGTGTGTGTGTCTGTGTGAGTGTGTGTGTGTGCGTTAGTGTGTCTGTGTGTGTTTGTATGCGTCTGTGTGTATGTCATGTGTGTATGTGTGTGTGCGTTAGTGTGTCTGTGTGCATTTGTGTGTCTGTGTGTGTATGTGTGTGTGCGTTAGTGTGTCTGTGTGTGATGTCATGTGTTAGTGTGTTGTGTGTATGTCATGTGTGTGTATGTCATGTGTGTGTGTGTGCCTGTGCATGTGTTTTATGCAAGCTTGGTACACAAATTGAAATGCAATCAGCTGAATTGAATAGAATACATGTACTTGTGCATGTGACAATGTTTGTGAGTGAGAGTGTTTGTACTATCATCAGACAGGTGTATTGTTTGCCACATGTATAACTGGTGTGTGCAAGTACGCTGTACATGGTGTGTGTGTGTGTGTGTGTGTGTGTGTGTGTGTGTGTGTGTGTGTGTGTGTGTGTGGGTGTGTGTATAAGAAAATATGCCATACGATAGTGTACAGGGCCATGTACGCAACAATGCAAGTGTGTGCACAAGTGTGAGCCAGCATGAGTTCATGTACTATGTGTGAGCTGAAAGTTGTGTGAGACCGAAATCGTAGCCGAGTGGGCGTGGCAGATATAAGACTATGATTTTAGCAAGATGATGGCAAATAGGAAAGCTTTATTACACGACTAGAGGATGATGTGAGTGCTAGCAAATAGCCTTACGCGTGCCGTTTTGAATACTGCCGGCGACGTGGGAGGCGCAAGGTTATATTCACTTGGGGTCCGTTAATTTGGTACGATCGTCTGGAACTGAGAGCAGCGTTCTTCTTCTTTTAACTTTCCCGCATAAACTCACTGCCTGAGTGAGACAAAAACAGTTGGGAACGGCTAGCTTAGTTTAAGGGAGAAATGGGCGGAACAAAGAAGTTATCAAAATTTATTGTGGATTGGGAGAATGGAACACGGGTTGCATGCAAAAATGGTGCAATCGAGCGGGAAATGTGCATTAACTTTGCACAGCTGTATCTCCGTGACGGATAGAGTAAAAATTAACGAACTGAACACATCAATAGCAACAGGACCCCTGTATGTACATACGGAATTTGAAGCGCGATTTAAACTCTCCTAGCTGAAGATGTGACGGTTTTGAACCCCGTGGGGTATCGGACTTCGTAGCATCAGCAAGGAACTAGTGCAAGGCCCCAAAATAAGTTTCCCCGTAGTGAAATGGTGTAATATGAAGTGTTGAAAATAGGAGGTCGATAGCGTTAACCGTTGGGAAGTTATAGCGATTCACCCGCGATGCATTTTTAGAACATTTTATAATATATCCGTGGGGCAATTTTCGCGGAAACTGTCCCAAATAAAATATATACGCAATGTAATCTTTTCGTTTTGGCACGAATTACATGCCATACTATGGCATGTAATTCGTGCCAAAACGTGATTGCGTGATTGAACAGAAATCACACAAAAATCACACGCTTCTATTTTTTCGTGTGATTTCTGTTCAATCACGCAATGACTTCTAAATGATTCGACGCATTTTTTCCCTGTGCACGTGCAAAGGTGGCGACTTTTCTACTAGCAAAGTTATCATTTAAAGCACCCATCTAAGAACGACTAATGTGCTTTGATAGGTGTGATAACTTGTTGATCTATTAAAATTAACTTAGATTGGGTGGGGGGGATTATTCTGAAGGACAACCAGAGAGCGTTCATTCGAATCGTCCGTAAAACAGCAACTTCCTCCGTAAAACAGAGGCTTACTTTTTTTTTTTTTTTTTGAAAAAAAAATTTTTTCCGTGAAATTTTTTTTCCAACATACCGTATTTTCGTGAATTTTGGCGGCTCGGGCGTTCCATATTAACGAGGTATGTCACGAAAAATTTCCCCCTCATAAAAAATTTCTATTTTTGGCACGGATTCCACACTATAATAATTCGCTAAAATTAACCGCGCTTCCAATCTCTCTCTAAAGTATCTACGGAGTGTGTGTGTGTGTGTGTGTGTGGGGGGGGGTTGTGTGTGTGTGTGTGCGTGTGTGTGTGCGTGCGTGTGTGTGTGTGACAAGTGTATGCATGTATGTGACTCGATATGCAATATGTATCCATGTTCCCGGTGATGATGTAATTTGCGACGTAGCTCTTGTGTGGGTGGTTGCCTGCTGCCCATTTAGCACAGGAGCAGCTGTGATGCCAAATAACTCACTGAGGGAATGTGTGACTTTGATGTATGGGATCTATGGATAGTGCGTGTAAAGCTTGTTTTACTATTTGGAATTACTTTATAGTTCAAGGAGTCGTGTGTGTGTGTGTGTGTGTGGTGTGTGTGTGTGTGTGGTGGTGTGTGTGTGTGTGTGTGTGTGGTGTGTGGTGTGTGTGCGTGTGTGTGTGTGGTGTGTGTGTGTGTGTGT